>JAGGAR010000057.1:26196-37775 GCA_017657315.1 Termitomyces sp. K1Ag | reverse complement strand
TGACCGGGTGCGTACGTAGATTTCAATCTCGACTTCTACACCGAAGCCCAAGATCTGTCATACCTCGAAAATTCTCTTTCGGCCTCTCTACCCCCGCGTTTTGCCTCTCTGAACATGGCGATGATATCATTGATTGAGGACTACAGCCTCGTTGGATTCGAGACACTGGCAGTAGAGGACAAAAATTCGATGATCCACCTGACACGAGTTATAGATCGCGCCACGGGTTATGTCTACGTCCCTCCCGCTGGATCTTCCGCACCTCCCGGGACTGTTGATGAAACCAGCGGACCTCCCGCCTCCCGGCCCAATACGTATGCATTGTTCACGACCGCTGCAGGGCCTTTGAAAGGTGATAGAAGTGATGTCCGTGATGTTCAAGAGAGATGGATAGATGCGAAGGAAGAGTGGGATGCGTATGAAAAGTCTCAATGGAGAAAAGAGGGAGAACTTCTCAGGGAAGAAGCCGCACGTTCACGGACAATCAGAGAGCGAAACCCTCCGACGAGTTTCAAGGATGTAGACATGGCCTAGAGGTGTGAAATAATAAGTTCTGTGTTATGAATTCCGGATGAAGATCAATAAGCAGATATCCGTTCATCTGAATGTAATACATTAGGACATTGACACTAGATCTCAGGATATGTTTTTGCAACAGCACCGCCGCCGATTCATCGGCTACACTATATTGGACCCATCCGAACTTGAATGCTTACTTCGTCTTTGATGAAACGACGGCATCAGCATCCTCCACATATGTATCATGATGCTGGGATTCCCGCGGTCCCACACCATCAGGTACCTTGTTCCTTGTGCAACAAATGATACAAATTGAATCTGTTTCTATTATATTGCATACGAGACCATTGATGGGATATTGATACTCGCTGATAGCGCATGACTGCTTATTCACAGGGACTGCTCAAATACTTGGCTTTTGAGTACCTCGTGGACAACTTTCCGCGGAGATCTTGTCGCAAAGTCTCGGTGTTAAAACAAGGGGAATCCGCGACGCCTGACTCGGGAGGTCGATCAGGCCTCAGGCCTCATTCTGTCCTGCCATGGCCGGATTCAGACAGCCCCTTGGTAACCACAGCCGTCATCGACTCGGAAAATGCGTCACGGTGCCGTCTACCCGATCAGTTCCTGAGAAGACGATCAAATCCTACATATCCTCTTGTCGGTCAAGAGTATGGGTGCGACACACGCTTCTTGATTTTGTCGCTCTCTCGACCTACCCCGAGTTCGCCTCGTCGAGGCCGATGATGTCAAATGAGTCGAATGACGGCTTGTCAGTACTCTTCTCAATTTGTCTTCAAGCCGAGCTGGGTCGTTATCTCCTCAGGCACTTGGTCTCCGAAGCCTACTCTAGCCTACTGCATGATACTTGACAACCATGCCAGTCCATGGTCGAAATCTCTCAACCTTTAAGGGCGCCACAAAACTTAATAGAGCAATACGCCCGGAATGACGGGAAAAACTCCGCGAGCCGGACGGATTGTTCCGGTAACTGGCAGGGAGGACTCAGGAATTAACTTGCTCCTTGCTCATCTTTTTCCCACTCTCAATGATCAAATCTCTGAAAGAATCAGGTCGGACATATCACACAAAGCCTAGTGTGCCATGGGAGGATGTGATCAAGTGATTGGACAAGGCATGTGAGAGGTCATTAACGTTAACACGAACCAACTTCCAAGGGTCTGATGGGGAAACTTGGGAGTCGGCAGAGTAGTTTGCAGGAAGTTCTATCTCTTCACACGTACACAAGCATCGGCGATCGACCAACCTCCATCCTCGAGGTGGATCATGTTTCTTTAATCAACACGACAAATAATGGTCCCTCATCAGGAACCATGAACTAGTACGAGCGGTCTTGTCCAGCGGATGCGATATCGTTCCCTTTCTGACGTGTTCTTCTTCTGTCCTTGTCTTACTATAATACAGCACGCACTTGGCCAAAGGTACAAATCAGTGACAATTATGAATGCCCCGTATATTGCGTACTCTTTTGCATACCCTCGAGGAAACCCCACAGTCAATTTGGTTTCAAGCTTCATCCTGTTACTAGCCGCTAGCGATACAGATCTTGTCTATCCACGACCTGCCATTGCAACTGATAATCATGATGAACATCATCGACCGCTGTCGTGAATGTTGTGTACCTGGCTCTACGGTCCCGAGTTCATATTTATGTCCGTGCGACTTGATCATGGTCATTTCGACACTTTGACTTGCATTTCTGCAGCAGAATGGCAGTTCTCCATCGCGCAACTTGAAATTTTCCCGTCATTCGCTTCACGACTCCGAGTATCTTGCTCAACAACCGAATGGCATGTGGCCTATAGCGGTTCCTCGTTCTTACTCGAATCTCTTGTCCATCTGCCAACCAGAATGTATGCCTGACAACATACCCAATTCATACCATGCTGGTCACTATGTCGGATGGTGCCTTGGAAATTTAGAACCCGGGGCCAGTATTTGAAGATCTGCGCCCGGTCGCAAGAAGTAGAACATATTACTTTCATATCCCTCATGTCGTCCTACCAAATGTTCTTCATTTTGGTGTTGCTTGCGTGCGCGCAAGCCAACGCGAAGGTCTTCAATAGTTTTGAACAAGTCCAGCATGTGAATTATGATTTCATCGTCGTAGGAGGTGCGTAAGGTTATTCTTTCTTGTAAGACTACTTTCTCATGTAGATTCTTTTTTAGGTGGTACGGCGGGAAATGTCATTGCCAATCGCTTGACAGAAAACCCAAAATTCAATGTCCTCGTTCTTGAGGCTGGTCCTTCGTAAGTCGATCTTTGACTCTTCGAAGAGTCTTCTATTAACGTTTGTCATAGAAACTCAGATGTACTCTCTTCACAGGTTCCCTGGTTGGCTCCCACAATGTGGAATTCAGCCTACGATTGGAACTACACAACAGTTCCGCAGGTTGCCCTCGGCAACCGTTCTATAGTTTTCCCTCGAGGCCATATCCTTGGTGGAACTAGCTCCATCAGTACGTACTCTTCCGAAACTACTTGTGTTTACTAGTACCGACTCTGCTTCCAGATTTTATGATGTACACTAGGGGATCGAGCGACCAATATGACGATTGGGCCAAAATCACAAAAGATCCGGGCTGGTCATGGAAGAATCTCAAGAAGTACTTCAATAAGAACGAAAGATGGGTGGCTCCTGCCGATAACCATAACACGACCGGACAGTTTGATCCTTCAGTGCACGGCTTCGATGGAATTAATTTCGTCAGCCTCGCAGGCTTCCCGACCCCCATTGATGGCCGAATAGTCAATGCAACGCAACAGCTCGGTGGCCAATTCAACTTCAACCTGGATTATAGCTCTGGTAATCCCTTAGGAATTGGTGCGTTCTTCGTCTTTACTATATGCTCAGTGAAGCTGATTCTTTGTGACATGTAAAGGCTGGCTGCAGAACACTGTCGGTGGTGGCCAAAGGAGCAGCTCCGCTACTTCTTATTTAGGATCTCAGTTCATTCAACGGCCGAATCTCCATGTACTTGTCAATACCCAAGTCGGCCGACTGCTTCAAACATCTCCGGGACATATCCCAGGCTTTAGGACTGTTGAATTCAGACAACGTGTTGGAGGTTAATTGCTACTTCTTTACAACAAATTGACGATACTGAACCTGGGTGACTAGGTCCTGTCCAACGTGTCTCGGCCTCCAAAGAGGTCATAATTTCTGCTGGCTCAGTCGGGTCTCCGAAAGTCTTGCTCAATTCTGGTATTGGTCCTGCAAAGCACTTGCGCTCAGTGAACGTCCAGAGCATTGTCGATCTTCCAGATGTCGGTTCAAACTTCGTAGATCATTGTGCTGTTGCCCTCCCTTGGCTCGTCAACAGCAACGCCACATTTGAGCAAACGAAAAAGCCTGCAATCAGCGCTGAACTACTCCAGCAGTGGACCGTTAATCATACTGGCCCATTTGTCGATACTTTAACCTCTCACTTGGGCTTTTTCCATATCAACAATGCCTCTCGCCAGCATCCTGCTGTTGGCTCTCTCACCCCTCACTATGAGTTTATCATATCTGTGAGATCAGTTATTCTTCGTTTTGAAGTTTGTATTGATTCACAAATTTCTAAGAATGGACTAATCATTCCAAACCCCCTCGTTCCAGCAAACGGCCACTTCTTCAGTATTGCTACTGCTCTCCTGTCCCCCGCCTCTAAGGGTTCTATCAGGTTGAGATCGAACAATCCTTACGACCCTCCTCTTATAGATCCTGCCTACTTGACAAGTGATGTGGACAAAAATGTTATGAGAACTGCTGTCCGGAAAGCCATGGAGTTTGTTACAGCCCCAGCATGGTCTGGATATATCCGAGCGCCTTCGGGAGGGATGGAGAATATCACTGATGATGCTTCTCTGGATGCGTTCATCAAAGCAAATACGGGAACATTTTTCCATCCGACAAGCTCGAATAGAATGACACAGAAAGGCGCTCAAAATGGTGTTGTAGACCCCGATGGGAAGGTGAAGGGCGTCGATGGCGTTCGTGTGGTCGACGCGTCCATATTTGTAAGTTGTCAGTAACCCGTCTGTCACCATATGATGATCAAGCCAATCTAGCCATACATCTTCAGTGGCCACCCTCAAGCCCCAATTTATGCTTTCGCTGAAAGGATATCAGACCTTATTAAATCTTCTTATCTTCCCTAAATCGTTCCTTGAATATACCCAAGTTCGATACTTATTCCCTTCTGATTCCCTTACTAGATAACAATAGATATCACCATTACTTTACCCATGAGTCATAAACTGTAACTGGCAAGTCACTCGACTGTAATAGTCACGTATGCATATACATACATTCCATTCCATTGCTCAGTCCCTCCAATTCGGCAAATCGCTGCATATGAATCAGAACAATTTTAGAACAATTACTATGCACTAGTTGAAGTGCTCGCGCGCACCACGATAACTTTAGGCAACAAGTAACGGGGCTCTGATACTTACATATGATTGGTATACAGCAACAATAAGCCTCCCTGAGGTTGCCGAGGAACGACTTGGTGAAGAAGGTTGTCCCGCGCCGTCGGGATGAAGTTTCCCAGGCTGTCAGACCCGCACGTTGTTGCGTTACTTACCGCTGCTATGAGCAGTGCCCCTGTAGCTGCCGTTCACAACGTTTGCCCTAATCATCTTGCGTCAGATCCTTACATTCCTATATCTACATATCACTCGGGGTACCGGTCTTCAATCAAATGACAGTGATCCTCCTTGTGCAGTCATTCAAACGAACCTAAGTACAATCAGTCCAACTCAAAACGCTTGAGCCATATCGACTCAAGGCCCTGCTTATACTCACTGCTGTTGACTCGTCCTGCATGCGAGTCTACTCGGACTAGGAACGGATCGATTCATCCGCTTGCCAAGTCGACTACGGAGCTCTCGATCAGTGGATGCCGATCTGCCAGAGTCTGGAAAGCTTTCGCTCAGATTGGGACCGCCGACTTCCCCAAAAGTCTGAAACGCTGAGTGTTTTTTCAAAACCATGATATCTTTGTGCCTCTGCCAACGTCTACTGTCCAACGTTTTGTGCACCACTGCAGTGTGCTACATATCATTGCAACTCTGGTCTTTGCCCAGATACAGCATGCGCTGCATGGGTCACTATCTCTGTATATGGATGTACTAGGTGTACTGTGGTCACCGGACCTCTTTATAAAAGAGAGAAAAATGTAAGCTTGTCAGCCATTCCATCGTTCCATGAAGCCCTCTCAGGTCCTTCTACCCTCAGCACTTTATTTCCTTACATTCTTTTCATTGTGTGATGCCGCCATCTACGACGATGTGGCGGCTCTGAAACACAAGAAGTATGATTTTATCATTATTGGAGGTTCGTATTTGTTCCAGTGCTCCCTTTTCTATCAACTAACATCTGGTTCATGAAAGGTGGTACGGCGGGCAACGTTGTTGCGAATCGATTGACTGAGAATCCGAAGTTCAATGTCCTTGTCATCGAGGCAGGACCCTCGTGAGTAGCATCCACAGTTTCTTTCTACCTTTGCCAACTTAACCTCGATGTCCTTTCTTAGTCACGTCGGGGTCCTTAGCTCTCAAGTGCCATTCTTTGCTGAGAACAACTGGTTCTCGGCCTTTGACTGGAATTACACCACCACTCCTCAAGTCGGTCTTGGAGGTCGCCCAGCCGTCCTCCCCCGAGGTCATATACTGGGCGGTAGCAGCTCTATCAGTGAGTGTACTTTCTCACCTTTGCGACGCCATCTCATACCCCAAGCAGATTTCTTAATGTATACACGGTCTACAGTCGATGACTACAACCGCATCGCGAACAAGACGGGCGATAATGGATGGTCTTGGAATAGTTTGCAGCCGTACTTCCAAAAGAACGAGAAATTTGTGACGCCGGCTGACAAACACGATAACACTGGACAGTTCGACCCGAAAGTGCATGGCTCGAATGGCTTATTGTCTGTCAGCATTCAGAATTCCCCCACCCCAATTGACTCCAAGGTTATCAACGCTAGCCATCAGCTTGGAGGAGACTTTAATTTCGTGCTTGACTACAACGACGGATTACCACTAGGGCTTGGTGAGTATCAATCCTCCTGACCATCTCAAAAGCTAATGGGGAAGCCAGGCTGGCTGCAAACTACCGTAGATGGGCCAACAGGTTCGCGCAGCAGTTCTGCAACAGCATATCTGGCTCCGCAATTCCTCAAGCGCCCGAACCTTGATGTACTCGTTAATGCACAAGTCTCTCGCTTGCTACAGACTCGGGAAGGAAAATCATTATCGTTCCTCACGGTAGAGTTCAAACACGGTCTGAGTAAGTCATTGAGGTGCATTATTGATACAACTCCCGACTAAATTATCCATTCCAGGCTCCGAACTGAACCGTCTGACTGCGTCTCGAGAGGTCATCCTGTCTGCTGGTTCATTAGGCACACCACACATCCTCCTCAACTCAGGGATTGGCGACTCTAAAGCTCTCAGTCGTATCGGAATTAAGCCTCTTGTTAATCTTCCCGATGTTGGTGCCAACCTTTGCGATCATTCAGCTATTGCCAACCCCTTCGTGGCTCTATCGAATAACACCTTCGAAAATATTCGCGAGCCTAATGTTACTGCACACCTTCTGCAGCAATGGAACCAGAGCAGAACTGGGCCGCTTACGGACACCGTAGCCAGTCTGATCAGCTTCCATCGCGTTACTGGGGACGATATACCTAATCCTGACCCAGCGGCTGGGCCGAACACACCTCATTTCGAGCATCTATATGCAGTTCGTTTGATTCTTATGTGATGATTGAGTAAGGCTGACCATGTGGGTTTTCAGAATGGCATCATCGTTCCTAACAACTTTGTCCCACCTGGCCAACACATCTTCAGCGTCGCAACAGCCCTCGTCTCTCCTTCTTCCCGCGGTTCTCTCACAATAAACTCCACCAACCCCTTCGACCCCCCTCTAATTGATCCTGCACTCTTGAAGGAGGAATCTGACCGTAAGATGATGCGCGCTGCGTTGCGTCATGCCTTCAAGTTCGTGACTGCACCTGCCTTTGCCGGCTATGTCATTAGCCCCGCGGGGGACCTCCCCAATGCAACGATCGCGACGGATGCAGAGCTAGACGCGTATATGAATGCGGAGGCGGGAACGTTCTTCCATCCGACTGGCACTGCGGCGATGTCGCCGAAGGGTGCGAAGTACGGTGTGCTTGACCCGGACTTGAAGGTGAAGAACATCAAAGGTCTCCGTGTGGTGGATGCCTCTATCTTCGTGAGTACCATTGATGATTCCATAATCATGGGGTTGCTAACAAGCTGCTACAGCCTGATATTCCAAGTGGACACACACAAGCAGCGGTTTATGTTACTGCAGAGCGTGCAGCAGATATAATCAAGGAGTTTTATTCAAAGTAACCCTTTACAGGATAATGGGTTTTTTAAACTTTTTACTATAATTAATTGGACATACTCATTTCTTCTTATCCTAACCATCTCTCACTGTAGTCACACACTCTCCTTTGAGACACCACTCCATTACAACAATCACAAAGTTCTGTCGTGTATATATATATGTATGTAGCTGGCCACAATACTCATCCGAATAACTTATCCCCGACTAAAAATGTCTTCCTGTATGTAACTTTGCACTATATCTAGCCGACTCACACAAAGTTGTTCGTTCGGTACTATCAACTATTATCTGACAAAACAACTAATATCCATCGGCCTATCATGTTATTTGGGCCACCCTGATATATCCACCGTCCTTTCAGTGATACCATCGATGAGACGCGATCGGGCGTAGCGGTGAGTTAGACTGGCAAGCCGGGCTCTGTAATTCTTGCGGCCACTTGCACAGCAGTGCTTGTCTCCCGGCCCAATACAGATGGTATACGTTCACGTTTCCGTTTTTCCGCATCAATCATTCATTGCTATTCTATCAAAGGATCTTTTGCTGTCACTTTTGAAATTCTCGTAGAATCTCATTTTGCCAACCGACAATTCATTTCGACGGACAAGAACCCAATCATAATGACAATCGAAAGTACGATGAAGAAGCATATTGTGGTTATGATTGCAGATGGTGTCATACCACACGGTTTTGCCTTCTGCAACATAACTATAACTTGAAGTCTTGAGCACGAGCAACAGCGGGTTGTCCTGCATTTGGTGCACGCTCAAACTTGACGCGATCCTTGATAAAGTGGCTGCGGATACTGCAGGAGGTATTCACATAGAGTTGGCTCAGAAACAGAGTAAGGTGGAGGCGCTCGGAAACTATCCGTAGGTCAGTTAGTTTTCAATCAGAGATTAACAAGCCAGTGATTTTGACGGGCGCTAGATGAACCGGCTTGGGCTTGTAGAAGTCCTATGTATCAGAGCCTTCGGACTTCAAGGGAAATAGACGCATTGGGGATGGCTCTTGAAGCTGAGAAGGAAACGGGTAATCGATAGATCGCATGATTGAAATGATACAAGGATACTGCTTAGGAGAATAACAGTTCAACATCGTAGTCTCCAGGAGTATCATAGAGTTGTTGAGCGGAACAAGCCGCCTTCGCACCACGCGGCAAGCGCGCTAATCAGATATTTTACGTTCCGCTGACCGGCTTGCCAGTCCACGGTTCCTGTAAGAACCCTGGAAGCTCCTCCTCCATCTCCTCCTCGCTCAGCCCAAACTTCCGCCTCTATAAATGTGACCAGCTCTGTTTCCCAGACCAGATCCCCATACTTTTTGGCATCGACCACCTCCGATGCGAAAAAAAAAGTAGCCGGGGATGGACATAGACTCTAGAGGGATCCGCCGAAGAGGAAGACGGTGCCCAAGGAGCAGACCGATGGAGACTCGCGAGGCGAGTTTGTCGTTCATTTGTTTTGATCGCCTGCTGATGAAAGAGCATAGAGTGAGACAGCGACATCTGTGCTAGGTTTGGCTACGGACATCGCCGATGAAGCTTTGAAAGTCTTGTTCACTGGTATCATGAACATTGAATACGTTCTAGTCCCTGGACTTGTGCCCGCCACGCGTGTTCTGCTGCAGATCTGGGACACATTGCAGATGATTGTCGGATGATTGATGTGCGGCTTCTCTTTTCCTTGGTAAGATGTTGATATTATCGGTTGAAATGACTCCAATGACAAGATAAGTAAGTAACGGAGACCTGAGAAATGTGGAAGACTAAAGCTTCGAGCTGGATTAATCTGACCTCGGTACCCGTGACAGATACGAGAACTTCTGCAAGTTATGGTTATGGCCATGGCTTGTTGGTTTGGGTGGCCCTGTCCTTTCTGAGAAAACACTTAGAACAGTCATCAGTTAAGTCCTAGACGATAGACTGAGCGGCCGTAGATTAGAAGAAGGATGAGAGTTCTCTCTCTTCAACCCGGATCATTCCTCCCGTGGACTGTTTTTATTGATCCTCTAATACCGGCTACTTCGTATGATCTTTTTCATAGATGCTTGCAATTAGGACATGCACCAATTGTACTGAAAGTGAGTCCGTCAAAACATATTCCCCTTGCCGACCCGGAGTAACAATCTCAATAAATGTTGGCCCCTGTTATGAGGTACACTGTTGTCTGATTGATGTCTAAGGTCATAATAGTACAGCCTAGTACAGCCCAGTTCCATCGAATAAGCTGCTTTTGACATCCGCTTCAATGATGACCTTACCTTCTCTTTGCTGTCCTTGTTTTTCATCTTCAGCAGCTCGGCATTTCGTCGAAGAGGTGAGCCCTTGTTTGTTTCCACAGCTGACAGTGACCTGACGATTTCCTCTCCAAGCTATCCTGCAAAACTGTACATACCAAGACCCCCAACCAAGTAGAACAACAGCTCAATGCGTCGTATCCTACGCCACCACCATTTAGGGACTCAGTCTTGACTGACGTTCGGGTCATGACAAGTGAAAATATCATCGCGAACTTGGATATAGTGACAATACTTGACGATCCTTCGCCTGCAAGCCCCTCGTTATCTCCTTTTCAAATCCAGATTCACGATAGCCCTTCTTGCCATAACTCACTCATGAGAGCCCATCCTGAGGCATTTGACCTTTTATGCTCGATATCCTTGCTGCCTGATGGAGCATCGTACGAGATGCTTTCGAATTGCTGGGCAAAGGATCTGCGTGATATGAGGGGCGCACTCGGTCTTCTCAAAAGCATGTCTCTGGTCGAGCAAGGGGAGTCAATTTACTCAGTTCATCCCGTGATTCGGCACCATGTCACCTGTCCTTCACCTTTCTTCGACAAAATCCGCACCTCAATGATCGAGTCTGCCTGCGGATTTTTTAAGCAACACACCTCGGTTATAGGGAATCCGTTGTACAAAGCTCACAGCGCAGCTCTGTCAGCTGAAGATGGGAATCTCGAAGCTATCCTACTTCTAGTCAGAGCTCCAACTACCCGACTCATTCAGGATGGGCTCCTACCCTTGGCACATCATCAGTGTTATCACAGGCCACGACTGAATGTCGTTGAGCACGCGCTGGTACTTGTGCGTACCACTGACGACAAGCTGCTTCATGGCAGCGTCCTTCTCTGTTACGGTAATATTGCCTTTCGACTCTGTCGGTATACCCTGTCATTGGATCAATTAGAAAAAGCACTCCATTTCTTTCTCTTCGCAAAAGATAGGAAAATGGTCGCCGAATGCCGTCTATCGCTTGAAAATACCCTGCGATATCATCTTGATACTGATTTTCAGTCACGGGAGAAAATCATTAGTCAAGCGCAGGTAGACTATGAATCAATCAACGATGAAATCGGTGTTGCGCGTTGCCAATTTGCTTCAGGACGTCTACACAGCCAGTATAGACAATTTTCCATAGCCGTCAGATTGCTCCGACAGGCTGGAGATGTCTTTGATCGAGTCAAAGACCATCATCGATTTGCTGAATGCAGTGCCGTCCTTGCGAAGACCTACTACCGGTTGAGTGACTACAACGTGGCCCATTCTTACGTGACAACTGCGTTGGATGAATATGAGACTGCTCATGACCTGCGAGGGTGGCATGGCACGGCAATCGACTTTGGACGCATATTATCTGCACTTGGCGATCATGAAGGCTCTCTTAGA
>JAGGAR010000057.1:0-25737 GCA_017657315.1 Termitomyces sp. K1Ag | reverse complement strand
CGGAAACATGGACGGCCAACAAAGCCGCCAGTCAGAATCTTGACTCAATCACTCAAGAATCTCGTTTCAATGAAAGGAGATACACAAGAACGTTCAATCAATTTGAAACTTGAACTCTATCTTCTCACTTGCATTGATCGTCGGGGACATTCCAAATTCCCCAGAAACCATGTGTGCCCTACACAATCGTCAGGCGTCGATCACATGTGAGCTCATGAGGAATAAAGGATCTTACCCAGTCAGGACAGGCCAGAGGATGGCTGTACACTTCTCCATTTATGTCGAGGGGTGTGGAGAGGCAGAGAGATTCGCGGTCCTCTCCATTATGGACTACGCTGAGCTTCGCCTCGATTCGCTGCGAGCAGTTGAGTAAGTCATGAACATGATGACGGGGAAATGGAGGGAAGTGATGGGTTGACTTACGCGGTAGCCCGATCTCGGAGCGGTACATTCCTAGGAGGGCCGGAGTTACGTTAGGACGGGTAATGACATGATTGACGGTGGATTGGAATGGATACCTTGATTTTGACTTGTTCCCAATATGTGGCACAGACACCTTCTTTGTCGGCGATCCAGTGCCCGCGGATGCCATGTATTCCCTGGAATTTGCCGCGTTAGATGATGGTGTCAAGGCCTCATAACTTGTGGTCGGACGTACCGTGTTCTCGCAGCTGATAGGATGATCGTACGTCACCTCGTTGAGAGTGATCGGAGTATATTTGCACGCCTCCATGCCGTCAAGAGACGGAGTAAGATTTGCGAGTCGAGCGGTGTATTTCTTGCGTCCACTTGCAAGACAATGTTTGTCTCCCTGTATATCATCCCAATACAACCGTGCACGTTCGCGCTTCCGGTTCTCTTCATCGATCATGCGTTGCCATTCATCCTCGAACCTCGCGATCTTCTGAAGCCATACTTGTTCCTTGGCATGGTACATGTCTTCCATTTCTTCTTGTCGTCGGATAAGGTCCTTCTCTTTGTTTTTGTAAGAATCCATCTTTCGAAGCCAGTGTTCTTCCTCGAGCGTGAAGTCGTCGATCATTTTGCGTTTCTTGTCAATAAGGTCTTGCTCTTCCTTCTTGAATCGCTCGATCTCCTCGGTTTCCTGGGTGCGACGGGCGTCTCGGTCCTCGTACCATTTCTCTACTTCCAGGGTGTGGTTCCGCCGTTCTCCCTCCCAGCGTTCACGGATGTCGTTGCGCTCTGATTCGCTTGGTCGGCCGGAGTAGAAACCTATGAATCCAGCTAGGAATAGCAAGAGTACGGTCATCCAGATAGGGCATGTCATGGGTGAGTCATCAGCCGGAGATCTGGACTACTGGTGAGCAAAGGGATTGGATCGGGGCAGCAGATGTATAAGCACACCTCGAGCGCGAACGACGGGAATAGGGACCACTTGGCCAGGGACTGTCGGGACGAGACTCTTGATCTTGCTCCTCATACCTGCCCGCGCGCTTATTGGGTCGCGGACTGTCAGGAGGCAATTGCCCTGAATAACTACCAAGCGATTATTCAAAAAATGATAGTGTAGCAACGAGGAAGTCCCCTACAGTCCATTGTTACCCGACGCGGTACCACTCGCGAGGAGCCATTGTCGCTCGGGATTGTTATACCTGGAAATGGGTTTGTGTGATATGGATGGCTTTGAGGGAAACTTCTTACGGTGGAGGCGATGGACTGTTTGAAGAGTAAGCAGGTTAATTATTGGCAAGAGACAGTGAAAATACAATCTACCTCGTGGACATTGGATATCTAGACCTTAGGAGGACAGTGAAAGCGCAGTCGAAGTGAGCTTCGGGGAATCACGCGATGCTGTTGCCTGGGCGCTTGAGTCGAACCTTCTGGGCGTGATTAGATTACGTTGATCTAAGGTTCATGATAAGGAAGTATATGATATGAAACCTGCAGCTTCTCAGTAGAATCTACTACAAGAAAACTAGAAACAACCTACAAAATGGCGGTGGCGCAGCATCTAGTGTTGCCTTGGCAGTCGTGGTACAATTTTAAACGCGACTGATGAGACGCGTCGAAGGGGCTCACGTGATTGATTAGGGCCGGTCAGGGTAAGCTTGACGTGTCATCTGCAGGTCAACCTGGACATTGTAATTCTACGGCCATGAAGCTCAAGGAAATCCATAGAACGTCTACATTTGCGTGGTCTCCGACAGCTTCTCTTCCTTTGCTGGCCACGGGAACCGTTGCGGGCGCTCTCGACGAGTCGTTCAGCAACGAAAGCCAGCTCGAGATCTGGGCTCCAAACTTCCTCGACAGAGACGAATACGATCTTGGCGGTGTGGGTCAAAATGGCCCAAAAGGCGTTGTTAAAGATAGTGCTAGGTATGCGGAATATCGGCGTATACGAAAGTTCGCGTTAATGGGCGATTTTATAGGTTCAATCGTTTGGCGTGGGGTGGTGATAGACAGCCGCATGGTGTCATCGCAGCGGGTTTGGAAAATGGAGAACTTGCTCTCTGGGACCCTTCAAAGATTCTCGCGGGAGCAGGGTGCGTTGTAGTACAAACGGACGATGTCAAACTCATCTGTACCATCGCAGGACTTCGGAATCTCTTATTCTTCGGAACACGACGCACACAGGTCCAGTACGTGGACTTGACTTCAATCCGATACAAACTTCGCTCCTTGCTTCAGGCGGTGTCAACGGCGAGGTACGTGTTGCGCGCTCTCATGCAGCGCTTAGGCTCAAAGACACGACGTTATACATCGATAGGTATATATCTGGGATTTGAAAGATCCTAGCAAACCGTACACGCCGACTCCAGGTTCCAGGAGCACGAAACTTGACGATATTACATCAGTTGCTTGGAACCAGCAGGTCCAATACGTTCTCGCGGGCGCTAGTAGCACCGGATATACTGTCGTGTGGGATTTGAGAGGAAAGCGCGAGGTTGTTGCTCTTGCGTATGGAGGTGGGGCTGGTACTCTTTCAGGACAAGGTGCAACCGGTAGTGGTCTGGCGATTGGTGGACGAAGAGGCATGAGCGATATCGCATGGCACCCCGACAACGTACGTTGATGTACTCCTTCGACTCCTTCGTTGTTTTCATGTCATGTCCAGGCAACAAGGCTCGTAACTGCCTCTGAAGACGACTCCTCCCCTGTGATTATGGTCTGGGATCTTCGTAACGCGCGTGCTCCCGAAAAGGTACGCGTTCTTTGAAGTGAATTGTGATTTTTGGAACCTCATTGAATTTTGTATAGATTCTGACAGGGCACGAAAAGGGTGTTCTGTCTCTTTCATGGTGCAAACAAGACGCCGATTTGCTCTTGTCCTGCGGTAAAGACAACCGAGCCCTTTGCTGGAATCCACAAACGTCAGAAATCATCGGCGAGGTTGGTCAATATGTCAATTCTATTTTTAGACGCGTCTAAGTAACTGTCCCTCAGCTTCCCTCTGCCGACAACTGGGCGTTCCAGGTCGATTGGTGCCCCCGAAATCCTGATCTACTTGCGACAGCCTTCTTTGACGGCACGGTTGGCATTCATTCGATCCAGTCTACCAACGAAGGCGTCGGGGCTAAGGATGTTCCCGCCCCTCAGGGTACCGACATCTTTGACATCGGTGGAATTACTAGATCAGCGGGATCGGGAACTCTTTCTCTCAAGCAGCCTCCTAAATGGCTGCGCCGTCCTGCTAGCAGCTCGTTCGGCTTTGGTGGCAAGCTCGTCAGTGTCTCCAACCTCCCCTCCGCACAGGGAAAGAACCAAAGCAGCGTCGTGCATATTCGCAAAGTCGTTACTGAGCAGGATTTGGTTGAGCGTGCTACGAAGTTGCAAGCTGCTATCGAAGGAGGATCGGACTCGCTCAAGACGTTCGCGCAGGAGAGGTCGGGAGAGGAGACGAGGCCCAAGAAGGCGGGGTGGAGGGCTTTGTTGAGCCTTTTCCAGGCTGATTCGAGGGACGAGCTTGTCACGCTGCTTGGGTTCTCCAAGGCGGAGATCGCAGCGCGTGTTGCGGAGGCTGTGGAGAATATGAAGGTGTCTTCGACGGACCATGCGAAAACGCCGTTGGAGGACCCGGAGGGGACGCCGCATGAACCTGTCGTGTCGTTTGCGGAGCCTGAGAGGACGGAGGAGGGGAGCGAGGGTGATGAGGAGAGAGAGAAGACGCCGTCGGAGATTAGTGCGAGTGTATACTCGGATACGACGAGTGCAACGAGGCAGGCGGAGAGTGAGTCTGCGACGACGGTGCCTAGTCTTTTTGGGGACGATGGACCGGGAACGCCGGTTGATAATGGCACGGACTTTTTCAGTGCGATTGCACAGGGTCAGCTTGTGCCGCATACGAATTATGGTGTGGACTCGTCGGTGGCGGCGACGATCGGGTCGGGGCCTTCGTCTGTTGCGTCCGAGGCGTTGAAGAGCAATTCGTTTAGGATTTATCCGAATGACGAGTCGGATGTTGATCGGCTCGTTACGAAGGCGCTTGTACTTGGGGACTTTGAATCTGCGGTGTCGCTCTGCCTCTCGTCTGACCGTTTCGCCGATGCTATTTTGCTCGCCGTCCGAGGTGGACCTGAGCTCCTCCAACGCACACAGAAGGCGTACTTTGAGCGTCGTACGACTTCCTTGCCCTACCTCCGCGTCTTCCAGTCTATTGTTACGGACGACCTTTCAGATATCGTGCAGAATGCGGATCTACAGGAGTGGCAAGAGATCTTTGTCGTCCTGTGCACGTTTGCAAAGCAGGACGAGTTCCAGCGTCTTGCGGAGGAGTTGGGCCGTCGTTTGGAGTTCCAATTCACCGTCTCAGCTGCTTCTGAGAATGCGGAGACAAAGGAGGGTGCGAGGGAGTATAGGCAGAATGCTACCTTGACTTATCTTGCGGCTGCGAGGCTCGAGCGGTTGATCAATATCTGGATTGATGAGTTGGCAGAGGAGGAGAAGAAGTTGGTTGAGGATGAGACGGGGCCTGGTGGATCGAGGTTCTCGGCACATACCCATGCGCTGCAGACGTTCATTGAGAAGGTTACGGTGTTCAGGTCTGCGACGGCGTATAAGGATGCAGATCTTGCCAAGCCACTCAGTCCGAATGAGGAGGGGAGAGAGTTCAAGTTGGCGAGCTTGTATGACAGGTACTTGGAGTATGCGGATCTGTTGACGACGCAGGGTCTTGTTAAGGAGGCGGTGGCATTCTTGCAGCTTACACCGGAGGATTATGAGGGATCGAATGGGGTCGACTTTGTGGCGGAGCGCGCGCGGCTGCTTGCTGCGACTGGGGTCTCTGTTCCTAAACCTTCTGCGCCTATTACGGCTCCGGCTGTTCCTGCGTCCAAGGCTCCTGTGACCAACGCTTTCGGATTCTATCCTTCGCCCGCTGCTCCCGTTCCGCCTGCACCCCAGACTCAGCCTTCCTACGCACCGTATAATTCTTATGGGGGTGCAGCACCAACTTCCTTCGCTCCTGCCACTCAACCCGTTAATCAGGGTCCTTATGCCCCGCCTGCGTCGACTTATAATACCCCTAATATTCCCTACCAACAATCTCTTACCCAGCCGCCCCATTTGAGGCAACAAATACAGCCGCACCCCCAACCTACTCCACAAATGGTACCCCCTCCCCCTCGTGGATCAACCAGCACCCCAGGTAGTACCGGTATGCCTCCACCGCCCCTTAAGCGGAATGAGAATGGTGGCTGGAACGATCCTCCGGCTGTGATTAACGCGCCTCGTGCGCCGTCTTCATTGAGTTTGAACAAATCCGCTGCAATAACGACTCCTTTCCCCAACCAAGCTCCAACAACTCCAGGTTTCTCCCCGTTAGCGTCCCCCTATAACAGTCCCGGCCAGTCGTTCCCACCGCCACCCAGGCCAGGTAGCGTACCGAATCAGGCCCCGCCTCCCCCTCCCATAGGACAAAGGGCAACTGTCCCTCCTCCCCCTGGCAGACCTGTCTCAAGAACGGCGCCTGCTCCACCTCCCCCTCAACGCATGATGTCCCCACCCCAGGTTCCTCTGAATGCTCAACAAACCCCCATTCCTGGTCCCGGTCCGAACGCCGTTCCTCCCGCCCGCGGACCTATCCCTGGTCAGACCCCGCCTCCAGGGCCGTACGTCCGTCCTCAGGGCCTAGCGAGCCATCACCCTCAGGCTAATTTTGCCCCGCCTCCCCCGCCTGGTCCAGCACCAGGACCGTATGGACCCGGCCCGTCGCCTCAGCCTCCGCATCAACAACTGCCCCAGCCGCAACCACGGCCAGGAACGTATGAACTTCCGCCTGGTGCACAGAGGACTGGACCACCTCAACCCCCGCATCAGGGTGCTGGTGCTCCCCCTCCTCCGCCCGGTGCTCCTGGTGCTCCGCCTCGTTCGACCTCGGGGAATGTGTCGCGCCCGCAGGCTGGGCCGCCGCCGCCCAAGTATCGTATGTATTCTTGAGTTTCTGGAAAGTTGAAAGAGAGCTAATGTATCGGTTAGCCCCTGGTGATCGGTCGCATATCCCTGATTACGCCATGCCTGCGTATAATGTGATCTCTGAGCAACTGAATCTCATGAAGCAGAGAACTCCCGTATGTTGCTTTTATTTTTGAATAATGACAGTATCGAGCTGATTCGTTTAGCCGCAACAAAAACGACTGGCGGATGATCTGGAGCGCCGTATCAACCCGCTCTTTGATGCTCTCAACTGCGAAACGCTCTCCAGATCTGTTGTCGATCAACTCCTTGTTCTGACTAGAGGTGAGGATTCATCCTCTCTGTTATGCTCTGCCTTCTGTTGATGCGAGTTTTCTTTTGCAGCTATGGAAGCTCATGATCGTCCAGCTGCATTAGCCATTCATGTCGATCTCCTCACAAAAGGATCTGTGACGGATGATATTGGCTTGTGGATGTCGGGTGTTAAGCAGTTGATCATGCGCTTGTAAAAATATATTGTATCCGTTCGGGTTTTGGTATGTTAGAAAAAGTCGTAGGCATAAATGACTGGTAAAATGCATTCTTTTTCTCTCTTTATATCCGGCAAAATGGAATTTGAAGCTCATTTTCATATACCTCAATCTCGAGCACGGGCCAAATCGACATTCTGATTGAGGACGTCATAAATCGTTTCAAGTAGGAGGGGAACACGACGAGTTCTGTCATGGTCACTAACATCGAGCTCTGGATGCGTTTTGATGAGGAATATCGACCTGCATTGTCCATGCCAATTGATGAAGAACCCATCGCGACACGTGTGTATTGTATAGTAGGCTACAATACATTTCCGCCTTCTTAGAACCGTACAGCGAAGGCACGAAATGAATGAGTGCTTCCAGAAGCACGTCAATTCCAATAGGGGGGTATGGTGAGAGGGAAAGAAACATTTGTATCATCATGAGTTTTCCTTCTTAGAACCGTATAGCGAGGGCACGAAATGAAAGAGTGCTTCAAGAAGCACGTCAATTTCAATAGGGGGGTATGGTGAGAGGGAAAGAAACATTTATGTCACCATGAGTTTTCCTTTATATGTATACTTCGTTTTTTCTACCATCAGACCCGATGACCTTGCCAAGCAGTTCTCCTTAAGTATGCCCATGGGTAACTTGAACGCTAATTTGTTCTTTCTCCCCATTCATCCAGTCCTTCATCGCTTGCCATCAGTTCTGTGCCTCACTGCATTCTTGGCTTGAGCGATTAGGTTTAGTCGTTCCCCGATGATTATCCTTTTCTCAATGGAAGTTTGACTTCCAAATTTTAAACGACGCCACACCAATTCGGCCGTAATCATATGACATTGATTGTCCCCGGGCAGTGTTCTCCGTTTGATCCTGAGTGCGCGATCGGGAGGCATCGGGAAGGCCGGACCTGCATCGAGTTTCTCAATGGCTTCTTTTGCGGGCCGCTCCTTATCGATTATCTCTGACGTATTCCATGAGATTTTCTGTTTTGTAGGTGTTCTCATAAATCTCGTGAATCTGTAGTGTGGAGTTCACATCTCTATTTTCTCATGTCAATGAGTGCTCGACGTGCTACACCAGTTTGATCTCCTGAGAGAAGGGAGAGCTAGTGCGTGTATTTTACCTTTCCCCTGAGACCTGCGTATGGAACTGCTCAGAAGTGGCTCGTTTTGGTGATTTCCCAAATTGCCGTCGCTGCGCTACAGTCGTTGCACGAATCGGGAGTCGGGACCTACCATTCAGCATGAATTCGAAGTCTTGATTTCCAATTTGAATTTGAAAGCTTTCCTTGACGGAGGCTATTAGTCCTGGATTGAAAGAGACTTGGGAAGAGAACCAACATTCCCATCATCTTCTGAATTGTCCGGCTGTGTATCCCGATTTTTTTCCTTAGCTGATACTTGTGACCCCTAGTCAGCTGCCCATGTGGTGTGGAGTAAAACGATTTATTCCTTGAACGCGATCGTGTTCCTGCCGACGAAATGGATGGCTTCAAATTTTCAAAGCTCAGCCGCAGTGACGCTTGTAAAGTGCTAACCCAGGAAACCATAAGATGAAGTTCTTCTCCATAGCTCGATTCCTTAACAATTCTCAAGACTCACGTTAGCATGTGGGAACCTGTCGACATCGAGTCATTTCTGCCAATGCACGTATGTCAGGCGGTACTGAATTACGGATACCGAAGCTTGACTCGGAGAAACAAGAAACCGTAGAAAGCAATTCAGAAAGGCGGCCATCGAGCCGACGCACCTCGGCCGATCTATGTGATCGCGCTGATAAGGAAACAAGCGTGATAAGCAATTAGCTTAAAAGCAAAGCCCAAGGCCCTCCCGACCTTATCCTCACTTTCCCAACGACTACATTCTCTTCGCCATGGTCCTCCCAGTTGAACCTGAATTCGAGCAGGTGCCTTGATCAGTTCTTGTTCCGTATCTATTCTTGATCTAATCATTTTGGCTGCAGGCATTGAACGAGCTTACCCAGAGCTTGCAACCTTTCTTGGCTTCAAACCCTCAATACCAAAAGGCCCTCGACATCGTCCAGGTCCCAGAGCGTGTTCTGCAGTTCCGTGTCGTCTGGGAGGACGACAATGGTGTTCCGCAGGTCAACCGAGGCTTCCGTGTCCAGGTTAGCATTTTTTTGTTCCGATCAGGAAGATCCGACTGATCGCTTAACTTTTTCTTATCAGTACAACTCAGCCCTTGGTCCCTACAAAGGCGGTCTCCGACTTCACCCCTCCGTCAACCTTTCCATTCTCAAGTTCCTTGGCTTTGAGCAGATTTTCAAAAATGCTCTCACCGGGCTCAGCATGGGTGGTGGAAAGGGTGGCTCTGACTTCGACCCCAAGGGCAAGTCTGACTCAGAGATCAGGCGTTTCTGCACCGCTTTCATGAGCGAGCTCTTTAGGCATATTGGCCAGGACACCGATGTTCCTGCTGGTGACATCGGAACTGGTGCCAGGGAGATCGGCTTCCTCTTTGGTGCTTACAAGAAACTGAAGAACGAGTTCGTCGGCATGCTCACTGGCAAGGGTCTCGACTGGGGAGGTTCCTTCATTCGTCCTGAAGCTACTGGCTATGGTCTTATTTACTTCGTTGAGCACGTACGTCTTCGTTTTTTTTTCTATAAAGCGCTACTTGGTATTTATAACATCCGCACTTGCAGATGATCGCCAAGTCCTGCCCTGAATTCTCCCTCAGCCTCCCGTCCACCATAGTCGCCATCTCTGGTTCTGGCAACGTTTCTCAATTCACTGCACTCAAGGTCATCGAGCTCGGCGCTACCGTCAAGTCTCTCTCCGACTCCAAGGGTTCCCTCATTGCCCCCGAGGGCTTCACCAAGCAAGATATCCTCAGCATTGGCCAACTCAAGCTCAAGGGCGGGACCCTCGAGTCATGGGTTGCTCAGCAGTCTGGCAACCGCTTCACCTATCACGCTGGCAAGCGCCCTTGGACTCTCCTCCCCATCATACACCATGCTCTTCCTGGCGCGACCCAGAACGAAGTTTCCGGCGAGGAAGCCGAGGCTCTCGTTGCTGCTGGTGTCCGTGTCGTTGCCGAGGGTTCCAACATGGGTTGCACTGAGGAGGCCATCAAAGTCTTCGAGGATGCCCGCAAGGCCGGTAAGGGCGTGTGGTATGCTCCCGGAAGTAAGCTCTTTTTCCTTCACACTTGATGTTCGGATAATAATATCAAACGTTACCCGCAGAGGCCTCCAACTGTGGTGGTGTCGCCGTCTCTGGTCTTGAGATGGCCCAAAACAGCCAGCGCCTTGCCTGGACTACCAAGGAGGTCGACAGCAAGCTCAAGAACATCATGGCTGAGACTTATGCCCAGTGTCTCAACGCTGGTACCAAGTGGTCCGGCGAGACACTCACTGGCGGTGTCCTTCCCTCTCTCCTCGCTGGCGCCAACGTTGCTGGTTTCATCAAGGTCGCCGACGCCATGAGGGAGCAAGGTGACTGGTGGTAAACTAGCAATACCCAGACTTTCTCTTCTAGTATGACATCATTGGGATGTTTGTTCTACCGGCCTCTCAAGCCCCCGCTCTCCGAGTCTCATATATCTCATGATACCTTTAGACCATCTTGTTCTCATGTTGTATTAGTTTGTAACGCTGAATCATAGGTTATTCATATTGCATTAAAACATACCACCAGCTAACCAGATAAACCACACAATACTACGGCTGCTCTGCATAGACAACATCAACTTAACAAAGTTCAAGATTCTTTTACCGACACGCAAAACATTGTTTGAAGTTTGTATGATACCTTCCGTTATAGACGGTGTAAGAATAGTAACTACTAGAAAAAGCTAGAAAAGCGCATAGTATAACTTGAACCCGATCATATGATAGATATGCCCTCATGCAGACTGAAATTCAACCACACCCAGCTCACCTGTATGCCAAAGTTTGACAAATTGAAGATCCGCCTTGCTCGCGATATCAATGAACTCCTCCAAGGTGCGCTCTTCGCCATTGAATAAGACTAGCACACAGAGATCCAGATTGTATTGCCTGATTTTCCCCACCCCGTAATTGGGAAGCATTGGCTCTGGTGCCTCTTTGAACACAGAGCTGGATGTATTGGTGCGATTCGCATGCTGAAGGACAAAGTCGTCTGTGTTGTAAAACCATTTGCGTGTAGGTAAGTGTGATCAGAAGGTCTACGGACAAACACGCACGGAGAAGGACACGAGCACCAGGCTTGAGAACCTTGCGTATGTTGCGAAGTATTTGAATACATGTTTCGTCTGGCCAGTTGTGTCTGATTTCAAGTTTCAGTCGCGGCATTTCAATTGGACATGGAGACTTCACATAACGTGTTTCAACTGACGGTGCTAATTGCGTTAGGAAGATGCAAATATGCATGGCAATACTCACGTAGTATACATCACATCCTTCAATAGGTGAATCAACAAAGAAATCCATGCCCTTGAACTCGATTCGTTTCTCGGCGATTGCAGAGGGCAAGAGTTTTGGCCAAACTTCCGTTTCAGCCTGACAAATGCGATCAGGTAGATCTTGAAGCTTGAGTTGAAGATTCGGATAGGCTTTAATGAGTTCCATAGCCATGGTCCCTACGCCTCCGCCAATATCATTGACGGTCGTTCCAGGAGGATACTTTTCCCAAGGAAAGTCTACTTTATCTAAGCGCCACATCACACAGAAAGAAATCATCGAGAGCACATACCTGCAACGACGGCTGTACCCTGTACAACATCATTCCCACCACGCATTCCAATCCCAAAGCGTGCTCCCTGTTCGGCTCCCTCTGGGGTCGCCTAATGTTGTCCGTGAGGATCTGAAGGTCATCAGCCACAGAAAACATACCCCCTCCAAATACTGGTACAAGGTGCCTTCGAACCCTGTTAACTTGTTCCATGGGGATCGCTCGGATGCCTGCGAATTTCCCCATTCTGGATCGGCCAAAACCTCCGTGAGCATTGATGTTGCCTTGAAATTTTCCCCAGTACTGTATTGACCAGCGATCAAAGATTGTATCGTGAAACTTGCAGAATTGCATACTAACTTATAAGATACTAGATTTGCCAAAGGGTTTGAAGAGAGAAGCTCGAGGCTCAGCCGATTGTTGGCAAAGCAATCTGTCGCGACTAGAAAACGAAGATATTCGATGCTACATTGGCGTCATCGAAAGGAATCTTTAGAATTCTTTACCTTCTCGGAAAATATGCTTCGTGGCTAGCAGGCGCATGATTCGGCCAAGTTTTCCATGATTGACACCTGCCTTTTGTCCAATTTCTCGAATATGCAAACCCGATGGATGTTCCTGAAGGATATCCGCAATCTTGAATTCGAGTACGACTCTCAGACAAGCAGGTTCGTACATCTATCGTGCAATTAGCGCATGAATATATGTATATTTCTCAGAATCAGCACCTGCATTGCCCTCTGTGGTAACAAACTGAGTCAGTCCCGAAGGTTTGAGGATAAGAAGCTTGCGTACATTGAATATACTATGGCTTGGCCGTGCTAGGGTTGCGCACAATTGTGCACATGCACCTTCAAGCAGTTGAACCGCATCTGTCAACTGGGGCGGCGAGATGGCTGAGTCCAAGGGATGAGGAGTCAGGCTATCCAGAGAAGGAATAGTTGGGAGCGAAGAATTCAAGAAATGAGACTCAATAATATTTGTCGCGTTCTTTATGAGTGCGACAAGTTCAGAGACTTGCCCGTCGGCACGGAGACATGTTGGAGACGCCATGAAGAATTGCGGGTGAGTAAACAACTATCTGGCATATAAATACTCGCGCAAGCAAGGGCTCCTCCGAGTTGACTCCGCTGTTTCCGAGTACTAGTTTATTCCCCTGCCTCCGAGTTAACGCCACTGTGTTCGTAAAGTTTGTAAAGGCACGCACAATTGCACGACAAGAATGAAATAGTCTGGAACTAGAACTGTTCTCTAATAGATGATAGTCCCTTTAAGATTGACAGAGATCTCATTCACCCATTCAGCCATCTCACGCAAGCATTGTATACGTCTGGAGTTCAATGGTTGTTTGTCATGAGACATACATTCGAACTACCAGAGAACTGGCTGGTGGTAAGAGCAGTGAGAGAATCTTTATCCTTGGCACGAAAAGGCATTAGCAAGATGTGGATCAATGAGCTAAGGATGGGACTGGCCAATCTACCAATCTGTTGGAACCTGCCAGGGGGCGATAGTATCACAGTCCAGATGGCAGACAACTTTATAGAGAAGGAGAGGCGGCAGAAAGGTGGGTTGACCTGAAGATGCAGAAGTCGGCCAGAGGCTATGAGCTACTGGCAGGACGAATGGAACAGGAAGGAGAGAATCTCACAAAGAAAGTGATAGCATTCAGACACTACCTACGAGTGAAAGAACCTAAACACAGGTGACCCATATAATGATCTTCTGTCACGCGTTGGTAATTGAAAGGCCAAGATGGAGTGAGCGAAGACGTCCAATTGTGGCAAGAAACAATATAATATGTCGATTCTGCAAAGACGGAATTGAGGATGTGACCCACGCGCTAATCATCTGCCCTTGCCCACCTGTGGGAGGGAGTTCTACTCAAGACTAGAGACAACTCTACCTAACTTCCACTTGAAACTTCTGGACCCGCTGGCATTTCTACGGGAGCTGATTGCTCAGAGAAAGACAATTACGCTGGCGGGAAAATGGACCTACAATACGTTAGAAGTATTCTACGCAACAGCCGTCCTAGTGCCTGATAACACCATTGATGGTGGATAGGCAATCAACTGATAAGAAACTTTGCGAATAAAAGCATGCGTACTCGGGGTAAAGCAGATCACGAGTGTAGTTCGCGATCCTGGAGAACGGTGAGTTATGTCAGCGCACAGAGAACGGGTCGCCAGTCCTCATGATCATGAACAAGATTTGTGTCATAACTTAATGAGGACGGCTCATAACGCATTGGGAAAGCGATGTTAATCAAGACTCGCGAGCTTGAACGAAGTTGAACGTTGTACAACGTCGTACAGCAGACCCAGAGCAAAAAAATACTTTGTCACTGCGTGACCTTGACAGGGTGGCGGCGTCGCCGGCCCGGACAAATTGAATCAAATAGCACCGAGAGCATCCATCTTCGTCTCGGCATGCTAATTCCTGTTACTCTTTGAGACGACGAGCAACACCGAAGACAGTAGCAAGAAGAAGATCTGGGTTCATCGGCTTCTTGAAATCATCGCTCTACATCGCTACCAGTGCTCCCGAGCTGAGGCTGATGTCGACCTTTGGTCAACCTATCCAAACTGCAATTTCCCGTATATCAGGTTATGGTGGTATTGATGCAGAGGCGTCGTGTGAAGAAGGAAGTTGTCGCTTGCCAGGAAGGATCGTATGTATTCAAGTAATTATCTCTTTGTTAGACTACGACATCCCAGACCACGACTACAAGACTTTCCTTTTTCGTTAGTATCTCCTTATCCGTATTTCTGCACAGTGCGCCCCACTTTCTTCGATCGCTCTTTGCTATTCTTTGATTAAACTTTATATCTATTTCTATAAAACATTACGTACACAGATAGCGCGACCCTCAGCCGTCTACACTCTAGTGCGAGACTCTGAGGGTACGCCTATCTTATATATTATTCCTACAACTGATACTTACTTCTTCCTGTAGACTTACGTTGTCTATTCTACTCTACAGGTCAATATACAGCCGTCTACACTCTAGTGCGAGACTCTGAGGACTTACGTTGTCTATTCTACTCTACACTCTTTTTTCTTTGGAACGGCAAGCCGAATTATGATTGTTGCTTAGCATTCGTCTTCCGAATTGAAGAAAAAGCTTGTTTGAAAGATCGTTGATCAAATACGCAGTTCAGGACATCGTGACTCGGACTTCTACATCATGTCTGTCTTCGAGTCTCTTAGAAAATGTGAGCGCTTGTTACGGGTTTTGATGCTTTGACAGGGAGTATCTCTCAAATTAAACACCAAGGGGATGGATGGCTTTGCTATTGGTGACAAGTGGAAAAAGGCCGTCTCGACTTATTTGGCTGGCAGTTGCAACCATATTCATTCCATACGACTCTCAAGGCGTTCTGTAACTGGCGTACATGCGAGGCGTAAGTTTCTTTTAAGTACTACTGACACAACATTCTCCTGCTCTGATGATAACGCTTGCTCTGGACAGGAAATTCGACTATCTCGCATATCAATGCGGGAAGCCTCAGAAGCACGGGTTCAGCGCATGATCGACATTTTCTCCAAGGGTTTCTGTACTCTCACAAAGTCGTGGTATACAGGCGCGAACGTGCCAGGGAAACCCGTCGAACCACTCAACTTCAACGGTGACCTCCCACCATACATTATTCTAATTGAAGAGATTACTCGGGCCGGGTACGCAGGCTTCACACTTACTTCTGCTACGGGTACCGTAGCCAAGCTTGAGTCAGTCTTTGGTTTATCTGTACTATACACAGCACATTGTCATTTGTACGGGCCCATATACCGATCCATCTACTTTATATTGATCCACTTGACCTTCTTTGACTTGCTGTCTTCGATACTAGCTCACGGCTCTTTGCGAACTCTGCGCAGAAGAATTTAAGGGGGCTGTGTGACTTGCGCCACAAGACCATAACATGGAAGAATCTCGTGATAGATTGAACCAATTGTAGTTCCTTCGAACGGACGCAGTTTACATTAGCATCCGGACTTATACCGATGCATCTAGTTTATATTGATCCAACTGACTTTCTTTGACTTGCTGTTTTTGATACTAGTTCACGACTCTTTGCGAACTCCACGCGGAAGGACGCAGTTTACATTAGCATCCGGACTTATACCGATGCATCTAGTTTATATTGATCCAACTGACTTTCTTTGACTTGCTGTTTTTGATACTAGTTCACGACTCTTTGCGAACTCCACGCGGAAGAATTGAAGGGCTGTATGACTTGCGCCACAAGACCATAACATCGAAGAATCTCGTGATAGATTGAACCAATTGTAGTTCCTCCGAACGGATGCAGTTGACATTGGCATCCGGACTTCCGTGATATACTGTACAAGAGTGCAAGAGCTGTAACTAGAAAACCAATGCAACAACAGGATTCACTTATAAGTATGATGGATATGGCTTCATGCACTGAAACTCGACAACACCCATCTCACCTACTTGCCAAAGCTTCACAAATTGAAGATCAGCCTTGTTGCCGATATCAATGAATTCTTCCAGTGTGCGCTCTTTGCTGTTGTGCTCGACCCACATACAGATATCCAGATTGTACTGCCTGATTCGTCCCGTACCATAGTTAGGAAGCAACGGCTCAGGCGCCTCTGTGAACGCAGATGTGGATTCTGTGTTGGTGCAATTCGCATGTTGAAGGACGTATTCATCTGTATTGTGGACCGTGTAGGTAAGTATACTCAGACGCTACACAAATGGACCACAGACGGATAAGAACGCGAGCGCCAGGCTTGAGGACTGAGCGTATGTTGCGAAGGATTTCAATACATTCTTTGTCTGGCCAATCGTGTCTAATTTGAGTTGTATCATTTCGGCCCTGGTATTTCAATTACAAATGGAGCACTCACATAATGTTTTTCAACTGAGGGTGCTAACTGCGTCAGGGAGTCGCAAACATGTGGTAAACATACTCACGTAGTATACATCACATCCTTCAATGGGTGATTCGACGAGGAAATCCATGGCCTTGAACTCGATTCGTTTCTCGGTGATTGCAGAGGGCAAGAGCTTCGGCCAAACTTCCGTTTTAGCCTGACGAATACGTTCGGGTAGATCTTGAAGCTTGAGTTGAAGGTTCGGATAGGCTTTGACTAGCTCCATAGCTATGTTACCAATGCCTCCGCCAACATCATTAACGGTCGTTCCAGGCGGATATGTTTCCCAAGGAAAGTCTATCCTGCGTGAGCGCCACATCCACAGAAAGGAATTAGCAAGGGCATACCTGTAAGGACGGATTCTGCCTGTATGGTACCGAGCCATCCGCGCATTGCTATCCCAAAGCGTTCCCCTAGTTTCGCTCTCTCTGGGGTTCCCTAAGATCGGAAGTCAGCATCTGGAAGTAAACGCTGCAGAACAAACACACCCCCTCGAAATACTGGAATATAGATCCTCCGAACCCTGTTAACCTGTTCCAAGGGGATCGCTCGTTTGCATGCGAATTTCCCCATTCTGGATCAGCCAAGACTTCCGGGAGCAGTAATGTCGCCTTATTATCGTCCTCGGTGCTGTATCGGCCGGTGAGCCAAAGATTGGATTACCACAGTTGGAAAATCAGATGCTCACAGATGAGATACTACGTTTGATACGGGATTAGAAGAGAGAAGTTGGAGACTCAGCCGATTGTTGGCGAAGCGATCGGGGGCGACTGTAAAACGAAAGTATTTGATGTTCACATTAACGTGGTCAAAAGGTAAATTACGGATTTATTACCTTCTCTGAAAACATGCTTGGTGGCTAGCAGGCGCATGATTCGGCCTAATTTTTCATGATTGATAGCGGCCTTGTCTCCAATTTGTTTGATATGCATGCCCAATGGCTGGTCTTGAAGGATATCCGGTATTTTGAAGGTGGTTACGACATTCAAACAGGTGGACTCGAAGAACTATCAGGTAAACGAAGCATGAGTTTATGCTGAAAATTCTATAAATGGGTACGAATTGATACCTGCATTGATTTCTGTGATGAGAGGGGAAACTGAGAGATTCAAACATTTGAGATAAAAGACGTAGACGTACGTTGAGTATAGTGTGGCTCGGCCTTGCCAGGGTTGCGCACAGTTGCGCAGACGCACCTTCAAGTAGTTGAACGGCATGCCTTAACTGAGGCGGTGAGATGGCCGAGTCCATGGGATGAGGAACCAGGCTGTCCAGAGAAGGGATAGTAGGGAGCGAAGAATTCAAGAAATGAGACTCAATAATATTCGTCGCGTTCTTTATGAGTGCGACCAGTTCAGAGATTTGCCCATCGGCATGGGGACATGTTGGGGGCATCATTAAGAATTGTAGGTGGGCAGACTCCACCCTTGCATGATTATATATAAGTAGCACGATCGAAGGGTTTTCCGAGCTGGTTCTAGAAGGCTGGTCATAGGGCCTTTGAAACCTCACACTCAACTGTGCCAAGAATACCAGTCACCCATTCAGCCGTCCCACGCAAGTACCTGAGTGCTCGATGGCGGTTCGGCAGATGCGACACAATGGAAAACTGATTATACGAATGCGTATCAGGTCAAGAGTTTCAGTCTCATGCTGAGAAAGATTTCAGAAGGATAAACAAAACGGCGTGTAGAGAGAAGGGCTTGAAGGAACTCGTCACAGGAAAGGCTCTATGCATAGACCTGGCATATGGTGATATCGAGCTATGTCTAGCCAAGTAAGGGTCTAGTTCCATGTGATGCTGACTGCCGCCCACAATGTTACCCAGGATAGCCTATATGTACGCAATCATGGTACTGTTGTTTTTATAGATGGTGCATGCTAGCGAAATCAAGTGCGAGACCTTTTGACACTGTTTCTTGGCTTCGATTCTAGCATCCTCTGGATTTCCCCATCTGCCGAGTCTGCCTCTCTTCTTCCTTCTTCCTTCACCCGGTAGTGAAAGGTCGTAAGTTCTCATCACAGGCAGACAGCCGGGGCTTTTTCGGAACAGAAAAGTCGATGAACACAGAAAATTTCTGATAAGTGTTACTCGGAGTAACGGGCACATTGTCATCATGACACGTTTCTGGCTGGCCATGCGCGTCGACAAGAGTGTGCTCGATGATGATTGAAAAAAAAAACTTTCAAATCTCGGCGGAGACCGAAGAATATGTTAGGTAAGTAGTAGTTGGTTGGTTGGTTGGTTGTAGTAGTAGCTCTGAGGGAAGGTCTGCTTCAGCGCTCTACGACTCGGACCGGACCGTAAACGTTTAAACACGTAAGGACCAATATCACAACATCAGATGAGTCGTGCATCTCCGTGGTCCAGACGAGACAATGTGTGCCCTTTCTACCGAAACAGAGGATTCTTCACTCAACTCTCTTGTTGAAACCCCCATCCCTGCCTGCTTATCCCATCTACCACTGCCCGTCTCTGCGATGCTCAAATCCGGAGTCGCCGACTCCAGTCATCCCTCTTTCTCTCCGACTTGTTGCGCATGTACCTTCGTGACAGACGGCTGTGGTATTTAAGAATGAGATTAAAGGCGGACGCTTGTTGAGGGCGTACACGATGCCTCGTGCTGGGAGAGTGTATGCATCGCGTTCGATAGGTAACTGCAACAGAGGCTAGTGGGAGAGTACACAGGAGTACCGTCGTTGTTATCGCATGTTTTTCCTTGTGCTCGTGATCTCTCACAGAACGATTTACTTCCTCTCATGGAAGAGCCGAACACGATAGAGGATCTTTTTCTATTGGTGTCAAAGTCGGAGTAATATGAACCCTCGGTGCCGGTGGCCAAGTTTGTTTCCACAACTATACATACATCGGCCGCGGAGTGAGGAGATTCGCACAGATAATTGTGCTCGGGTACGTTCGTTCCATTTCCTCGTTTCGTTACTGTACCTTTGGGCCTCCTGTTCGCGAAACGAATTGAATAAGTATATCCGACCGGCAGTCAACTGTCTTGTGTCTCCGATTGCGAGGAGCGGGATAACTCAGAATATGAGAATGTGGAACGAGATGGGTATTCATACGACCTCGCAACGCAACTAATAGCACAAGCAAGAATCGTTTAGTTACCACCAGCAGTCTCGGCGGCTTCAGCAGCAGCGCGCGCCTGTCGCCTGGACTTTTTCGCAGCATTGGCAGCGGCAGCTTTTGCCTTCTTTGCAGCCTCACGCTCGGCCTAGAATAGAATTAAAACATACATTTTCCTGCTCCGCCTTGGCCTTAGCCTCCTCTTCTGCCTTCCTCTTCTCTTCTTCTTCCTGTTCTTTTGTCTTCTTTGCGTGTTTTCCGGGCTGAGCGGCAGCTTTCTTTGCTTCGCGCGCCGCTTTCTCTTGTTGCTTGATTAATTTGATTCGAGGGTCCAAACTAAGAGCGAGGTCTGTATATATACTAAAGAGAGACGCAGTTGCGCACCTGAGTGTAATATCGACGATCCCGCGAATCTTGGCGGTATCCTCCTTTTTTCTCCTTGCACGCTCCGACTTGTTCTTCTTTTCGGTGTACCGTTTATCGTCGCGGCTAAACACGGTCAACATCTAGAACAAGGTGGAATCAATGAGGTACATACCTGTCGCTGCCCTCATTAACTTCCTTGTCATACCACTCAAAGCTACGCCAGCTGTCAAAGTTGTACCAGAAATCGTAAAAGCCTTCGACCTCTTCCTTAGCCGCATCAAGTTTTCCGAGACCAGGCACAGGCTGAATACGTGAGAAACGCGAGTAGAGCTCGAATATCGGCGTAAGTATCTTAAAGAAGTCGAGCTTGTTGCTCTATGGATGCATCGGTCATAATGAATAGATTCAGGATGTATGGGGGCACCTTAAAGTCGGCAGCGGTGATGCCGGCAATGTTCCCCTCGGTCTCGAGGAAGACAGGGTCGACAGAATCGAATTGACGGCGCTTCTCAGGGTTTGTTAGAACTTCGTGAGCTTTCTGGATGCACTTGAAAAAGGCGTCGTCGTTGGTGTTTCGGTTGACATTGATGCCTAAGATGGTCTCGCTGGGAACGTTTGATGCTTTCTTGTCCGGATGATGCTTGAGCACCTTTTTTCGGTCTGTATGTACAGCTATGAGATGACAAGTATTATTTGACAGAACAGACGGACGTACGCGCGATTTTGATCTGCTCTGGAGTTGCGAGATACCTGAACCTCAGAACCTGGAAAGCCCGAGTACGGCGAAGTGATCTTGTTTCTGTACACCAGATGATTACGAACACCTCGGAATCAATGCAGACGTGACGGTGAACCCAACCCACCTTCCACTCCTTCGGATCGAGAGCCAGGAGCTCGGCCGTTTCCTCCTCATCACCGACACCCAGGTCATCTCCGGCAGCATTCTCGGCAGCAGCAAGATGTTTCTCCTTGGCTTCCTGTTCCGTAGCAGTGTGTGCGTCGAATGACGCAAAATCGTGTGCATGTTGCAGTGTTAAGCGCAGGTGGTCGAGATGGGCGTGTCCAACGGGAAGAAGGACACGATGTCCTGTTGGATGGGGCAGAGAAAGGCGAGAACCAGGCGCCACAGGCGCGATGTAGTCCTTGGGAAGAATAAGAGCAGTCACAGGAAGAGTAAGGACCGTCGTCATCCCGGCCCTCCGTCAAATCGAAATTTTACACAACCACCTTTGTCTAAGTTCTCAGCCGTCCATCTTCCAAAACTTTTCCCTGACTCAGGCATGTTGACTACGTATACAAGGCAACCCACGCTCTCACTCTATGCTCCGTCCGTCCACATCAGAACTTTTTCTGAAGTTGCCCAGTGTTCTCGCAAATTCTTAGGCTTCGCTGCACGAGTTAAAGAGTCAAGATTTGTTCGCTGGATGAGAACATCAGGCTTGCGATTGCTCACGACAAACTGGACGAATTTGAGATCTTGAGGGCTTTTGCTCTGTTCCCTGCAACTCATTCAAAAGGAGCAAATTAGCTATTGACCTGCACCGTCTGGGAAAACTCAACATCTCATCATCCTCGGGCACTGTAGAGCCAGTCCCACTACGCTTTGATCTGACTAGCGACGGACTATTTTCTGTCGTTCAGAACTCGTAAACGCCCCCACATGACCGGCGTTCAAGGGTCCGATATGTCGTACTCTCTGAACTTAGAATTTACGAGAGATTAATTACCAGACAAGTGGCAATCGCGGCATACGTAACGCCGTTATCAACGGTAAGTCAGATTGGAACTGGAGAAACAGGTCCGTGGAACACACCTTATCTCCGATTTTGAGGCTCACGCGGTGCGAGTGTTCACACAAGTTCTACGGCAGAACTGGTATGACATCGGTTACACTTCCGAATATCCTTAATCCCTGCCCGATAACCGAATAGTTCTTTGTTTTCACTTCGGGTGAGCTTTCCGCTGTTTATTAATAGCGACAAGATCTAAGCTGGACGAGAGGTCTCGGTAGTTGCTTGTATGCGTCTCATTTTACAAGGTTGAAGCAGGTCCTCGACAGACTCGAGAAAATGTCGAGAACGAGTTTGATCCGAAAAATCCGGGTCGTGTGCTAGTCCGACAATTCAATAGTGATGTTTTCTCCATTGCCTAGACTAGATTTTCAAGTTTCAGCTGAAGCTTTCCAGCGATTCCTTGGACAATTTTGCTTCCTTTGGCTGTTCGTTAGCTTTGGCTTTACTGGGACCATTCATAAAGTCTTTTAACCTGTCAACAAGAAATTCGTTTTGATAAAAGTTCTCTATTGGCTCATTGAATGGCCGTAGCAACCCCACTTACCCAGTCCATGAGTATGCTAAAATGTACGCTTCCTGACTCGGATCCCCATTGAATCAGCCTTCGGATTAACTCGGATCCTCGCACAAGAGTATATTTCGTAATCTAGAAGGGGGATATCATTGATCACCTCCTCCTATTAGGCATTCTTGTCAAGCGCTAGGACTTCAATCCACCATATCCACCTCTATTCCCTCTCCTCGTCCGCTTGTCTATAATAACTCGAGATTATCTTTGCGATTTTCACACGGTGGATTGTTCCGCAGATGCCGAGTTTTCGGTAACTGCTGGCGCACTGAGAAGTGCTGTGGAACTGCTGTGGAACTTGGAAGCGAGTCTATATATTTTACATCCGCTTCTGTAAAGTTTACAATCCAGGTCCCATTTGGGTTGCCGAAAGAAGTTATAGCTCTTTCCCCTCGTGGCCCATGCATGTTCTTGGAGTATAAAGTCATTACTGACAGACACACTGGTACCCCTCTTGAGCCCTCCGAATGTCGGTCTCCTACCAATCTGCACTCCCTCCTTCGAAGCTATTGTCACCCAATGGATACATCCCACCAGACATCGACAAAGGTTATTTTGCGTTTGCTCGGATAAAGGGAGATGTATGTCTTGTGCAAGGCATGGCCGTGAAATATTGAGTCCTTTATAGTTTCTAATCGTTTATATAGTATCACACGACACACCAGCGTCCGCACTCACCACTATCGACGTCAAAATTTTCCGACATGAATTCATAACAATCTTTCGACTTCTTGAAACGAAAACTCTTCACCCTTCTGATATTTCCATCATTGAACCGATCAACGAATTCCATACTCGATATGAAGAGGAGAATGAGACTGTATTTCTCGCAAAGGAACTTGTGGGACGATTACAAAAAATCTCTTGGCAACCGCAGTTCCCGGCTAGGCGCATGAGTCGACACAGTGCGCAACTTTCTCGACAGCGGTGAGAAAGAAAGTGGAGATCATAGGACGATGGAATCATGACGTCGTGTGTAAGCTAGACGCGAATGGGGGATGTGACATTCGGCATCGCACTTGTATTTTTAGTATGTAGCTTCAAGGATAGGATTGTAGCGTTATTTTTCTTGATCTGCCTTGATTCATCGCTTACTATCGTTACTGTCGATTACGCTTTACTTCGTGATCGTGATCTGATCCGGATGACTGGTCTAATTATTTATCAAGAGTATGTACTATGGCAGCACTTCAGTTTACAGGCTTTAATAATAGCAACTTCTTAACCGCGAAAGGATTCCTTTCAATCTAGCCAGGTGACTAGTTCGGTATATCAAACATCTCGAGCCCCTAGACTCAAACCAGGTTTCCTCCTTCACCCTCCCTTTACATATGGACACTAAACTCGAGCATGATGCTTTGGACAATCAGGTGTTCCCAAAGCCACAGTCACTGTCACAAAAGATCACCAGTTTTCTCCTGCGTTGGGGCGTTGAAACACATGGGCAAGTAGCCCTACTCGTTGTTCTTCTAGTGCCAATTCTCAACTTCCGTTGACAGGATTTCTCCGACCTCTGTGGAGCAACGCGCTGACAAACGGCTTTATCAGTTGTTCTTCGTTTGGTTCTCTGCAAACATGAATATACTTGCTTTTAGCACGGGATGCGCTGGTCCTGCCTTCTTCAGTCTTGGGCTGCGTGATACTTTGATTATTTTACTCCTCGCTGACATCATGTATGTCCCCTCCCGTGACTCCTACTATTTGATTGGAATCTCTCAATCGATTTCATAGTTCATGCGCTATACCGGCCTTCTTGTGAGTCATCATATTAAACACCTTCATTTCAGAGGTTTGACATTTATTCATCACGGTCTTGGAAACAGTGCGGTATTCGGCCCGAAGTTGGAAACTAGAGCAATGGTGCAAGCTCGCTTCTCTTGGGGGTATGACCATGACCCACCTATGGGAGCTTACTTTCATGCAACTTCTTTTGAACTGACAGATATTATGGATCGGTGATTCCAAGTATTCTAAATGTGTTTTCAATGCAAGGATTTTTAATCCTGAATTGCATCACTGGGGGACAGACACTAGCGAGTGTTTCTCATCATTTGGATGATACGGCGGGAATTGTCATCATTAGTGTCCTGTCATTAATAGTAAGTTACTGATGCCCTTGAGCATGGGGCGCGACGTTACTGAAACCTCTCGTAGGTATCATTTTTGGGTTACAGGATTGTCCACTGGTGAGGTCATGGTCGTATCTCTTTCACATTCCGATTTAAACAATTATTAGGTACGAAACCATCGCTTGGATCCCAAACGTCATTGCTTTTATTGTTATGCTTGGAGTTGGTGGAAAGCATCTTAAAACATCCGATTATCCTACCGTTTCACCACCCTTGGTGCAGACGGTAATTTCTTTTGTGACATTTGTTGCTTCTAGCGTTTTCAGCTGGTGCACAATGACGCCAGATTATGGCGTATATCATGATGCGAAGGCATCAAGGTGTGCTTGCCTCACTCTTTCTCCTTCTGCACTCACCAAAATATGTCGATGTCAGCTATAGAATTTTTATTTATAGTTACTTTGGACTTCTCACATCCAACGTGAGTCGCGTATTCCTATCCTTGGAGAATATTCTGACTCCTATGTAATTGCTGCTGATAGGTCCCTGCTCAAATGCTCGGTGCAGCGTTTGCTGCTATGTCTCCGGCAGTCCCATCATGGAACGAGGGATTTGACGATGGGAATAACCTTGGAGGGCTCATTTCAGCCGTCTTATCTCCTACTGGAGGGTTTGGAAAATTACTAGTGGTGCTCATTTCGCTCTCAATCCCGTCATTATGTGCTCCTACGATGTATACTTTTGGTGATTGATTTCTTCAACAAAGCTAAATTTCCAACTTCGACGCTGACCGACACTGCACTAGGAACAAGTTTCATGTCTATATCGCCAGTCTTTGCTCGCGTGCCTAGATACATATTTGCAATCATCTCCGAAGTAATGTAAGTTGATCTAGAGTATCAATGGCAAAGACCCAGATCCCAACATAAGTATCCCAGTCTTATTCCGTTCGCAATTCTTGGGGCGAAACACTTCCTCAGAACAATAGTCAATGTTCTCAGTAGGGACCTTTCTGTCTATATATTGCGATACACAGTGCATTTCTCATCGCATTGGTACAGGTATCATCGGATATTGGACAGCTGGTTTTGCGGCAATTATCATTGTAGAGCATGTGATTTTCAGGAAACGAGATCTGCAGCGATACAACACAGATCACTGGGACAAACCTCGAAAGTTGCCGTCCGGAATAGCTGCTGTTTTGGCTTTCTTTGGAACGATAGGTGTTATTGTACCATGGATGTCACAAGCTTGGTATGTTGGACCTATTGCCAAACATACCGGGGATATCGGTATTTTTGTGGGTTTCCATCAGCAAATCTACAATTTGATGGCCGGCCTGTTCGGCTGGTCACCAGCCCGCCATCTCGCCATCACACCGTC
>JAGGAR010000056.1:0-37965 GCA_017657315.1 Termitomyces sp. K1Ag | reverse complement strand
ATATGAATAACACAATCACACAATAGATACATATCATACCATGAGTGCACTAAATGCCTAGTTGATTCTAACATGACGTGCTAGTGCAAGAAGAGAGTCTATTTCCAAATCAGGTGTGGCTGTACATGTTATGTGAGTTATGTCCCAATTGGGACATAACACATGGACAGACATAAGTCATGAGCCGGAAACGAGCCCATAGTCCAACACCTGTCACCAGTTTTGGGGGATTTCTAAGAAATTCATTACTAAAGTACATGAGAAAAACATGAATTCAAATAAAACATAAAGATCCGGACTGGTGTCATACTATAAAAAACCATAATTTATTTCCAGGTGCTTGGGCTAGAAAGCAGGGGTTAGTAATCTCGACACCACACAGCAACGTTCATTAAACGGACCCGAAGAATTCTCCATCGGGGATGACCTTCATCGGCGTACCCGATGCATCTGCAGTATTGAGATACACCCTATAATTGGAGAAGTTGATTTCTATTTGTGACCTTTTGAAACGGTTGAGCTCACGAGTTGCCCCACCAGGTCTGAATATTGTTCAGACCAATAGTACCGTTCCTAGGGAACTGCAAGCAGAAGAAGATGAGCACAGCAGATACTGCGACACCAGAGTCCAATGCAGCCGACAGAACGTAGTTGTATTTCGTCCACCATGAGAAGTGACGGCGGCGTATGAGATATTGAAAGATGAATCCGACGATCGTCCAGGGGACGTAGTTGACGGCACTTGCAGGGGGAATGTAGCCAGTTCCAGAGAAAATGACAGGGAAGCTATATAGAATGAGTTATCATGAGAAGACGGCGCAGAAGCTGATGAATATAACTTGCTTGACATATCGCATAATGCTCTTGGGGAATTTGCGCGTCAGGATATAAGCAACGGCAGGGCAGACGGCGCCAATGAGGAAGAAGAAGGTCAGAGCTTTAAATGGAAAGTCAGTTTGGTGCATATCGTACTGAAAAAAAGAATGAAACTTGCCGTAGTAGATTTGACCCTTCGAGAACTGGCGTGCAGGTCCAATGACACCCCAAACGATACTTGCCGTTCCGAACACCTGAGTACCAGGACAGATGAAGCCATCCTTCTGATCAAGGCTGCAGAGGTCAGGAATGTTGGTGAACATCCAGGACTGAACCCCAAGCTGAACAGTACCGGCGATGACGGTCGCAAGAACTTGAGCTATGAACATGATGCGGGGAGGAACCTTCATGTAGTGGCCGAGCTTAAAGTCAGAGGTGAATTGCAGGGCCTGGGCCATGGTAATATAACCCCAGGTCTTAAACAACATCATGGCGACGGGGCGACCGGGAAGGGCATATCCAATAATCAGTTCCGTAATGACGTTCAATCCAACTTGCTGGTTCGTAATGGCCTGAATCATGCCGATGGGGATGATATAGATGAAGGCGATGACGAGGGCAAGGATGAAATATTGCCTATTCAAAGGATCAGCCTCCTTCGCCGTTAGAACACAGGAAGACGTACACGGGGAACTTGGTCTCCCAAACCTCAATAGAGATCACACCGAATGCGAACATGGACACTATTTAAGAACTCAGCACAAAGTGTCGCAGGACAAAATGCTCGAATACTCACAGAAGATGACAATGTACCACCATTGCGGCACCTGGGGATAACGAGACATGAGACGAGCATGGATATCTGGTTGTTCGTGCATCGCACGGCGGGCCTGGACCCAAATCTGCTTGCGGAAGTACAGGAATGCGTGCATGAGGGTGGCTGTGATAGAGGCAAACGAGAGGCCGTAGGAGATGGCGAAGGTCGTGGAGAGGAATAATGGGCTGTATGCCGAGTACGCTTCCTGGTTGAAGGTGGTGTCAGGGTTGATGATCCTGGAGACGTTGTAGGTGTTACCAGTGTTGTCGAAAGAGGTACGCGAAGAGATGCTAAGATGGGGAATTCAAAATCATACTTAGTCCGGAGCAGGTTTACGAGTGACTTACGGGAGGTACTCGCTGTACCATGCGTTAGTGTAATACAATGCGGGCGTAAGGATCCAGAAGAAGAATGTGAAGCCAATGGCAATGTTAGCTTCGGCCCACCAGGGAGTAGCAAGGGGGGAGCCGATGTACGCGATCTGCGCCCAGTCGAAGGTAATGAGACTCATACCCAGACCATGGACGTAACCGAACATCTGGTTGACGGGGATGTTGTCGGGAGCGATCCAGCACACCCACGAGAAGTAGGAGAGCGCCGAGAACAAATATCCCGGGAAGACATACCAGATAGCAGAACCAAGGAAAGCACAAAGGAAGAACCTTTCGCGGGAAATACCGCCACGATTCCCGATACCGGCATAGTTTTGCGCATGAAGGGTGTTGAAAAGGGCGCAGGTGACGAGGTTAGTAGGCCAGACTTCGAACGCCAATACGTAAGAGAAAGAAAGAAAAGTATGAGCATGAGCACTTACTCATAGAAGGAGGCTGTACAAGGAAACGGCGAGCGATGCCGCCAATTGAGAATCCAATGAGCTGGGTAGACATGACAATCATCCAGCTATCTGATGAAGAAAGAGGGTAAGTGTGTTGCTACAAATCTAGAAATTGGTCGTGTGACGTACAGCCGAAATTGAAGATTTGGTTGTAGTAAACACGTTGCACTGCAACAACATCCGTAGCATAGGCACTCTGGTATCCGACGGTAGCCATGATAGTAATAAGCACATGCTCCTTGATCGAGAAAGGACCTGGGTTGAGGGGGACACCAAAGATCTGCCAGTTGGGGAGCACTCGAGCCCATGCTTTGCCAACGGGGAAGGTAATAAGTAGAGCGACAACCTACATGTACAAAGAATCAGTGTCGGTGGCTTGGAATTGAATGGGGGCGGACCTACACCGGTGACAATAACGGAGGGGTAGCGCATGAAGAAGAATTGGTTCAGACCCTGAGATTCAATTGTGAGATGTTGAGGTCGAGCAGGATTTGAGGGGAACCTACGGGAATGAGGATAGCACAACAGATACCAAGAAACCAGGAGCGAATTGTCGAGACGGGGATGTCGGGGTCATCAGTGTTCGCGACGGCAGAACGGACCTCAGGATAAGGAGAATCATCCTCGAGGATACCCTGTGCGGCAGTCTCCTTGTCTATGTTGGGATCATCGAAGTCGGGGAGGGCCGCCTCGATGACCTTAGCTGGAGGAGCATGAGCAGATGAGTAAACGAATAACAAGAAAATGAGGACACAGGAATACCTTCGTTAACGGCGACCTTCTCTTCGTCTACACCCTTCTCGCTGACTGACTTGGTATCAGACATAATGGAGGACAAAAGCGTAGGGGCTAGGTTAGGGGGTCACAAGATATTATCACCCTCTTGAAGTAGCTTATTAGACCTTGCGTCCACATGCAGATTGAGAGATAACCGAGTGGGCACATGGATCACGCTGGATAACGTCGCTCATGATATGCTGAAGAGCGTGGCGTGGATCTGCATTGAATATTGAAAACCGGCAGTGCAAAACTTGCGATCAGTTCGGGCACATACCGAAAAGAAAATCGATCACACGGAACAAGCTCGCCCGTGAATATGTACTGTATCCATATTCAAACAGGCCACGAGACAGTGATTCAGGTATGAGTATCACAACCTCCACGAACCTAAACACATGAGATTGCGTGGGGAAAACTTCGAAGCGTGGTTGGCTGAGGGGAGGTTGAGTGTGCATCACCGCCTGTTTAACAACTCCTTGAGCCCACCTCACTGTCGCTGTCAATATCAACATCAACTGTCTGAGGCGGCTTTACGACACGATTATCGGCCATACATACCTACCATACCTTACAGATAGCCTCTTTTACCTCTTGGAGTCGAAGGGTCATGTTGTTCATGAGTACTGCATGAGTACTGCATGAGTACGGAGTTGGGAGACGTTGAGCTGTGATTACAACCAACTTCGCTACCGATGGCCGCTATCGTTCTGTCAGATGCATGTGGTCGTCTTTACGATATCGTACGACGATGCTCATGGCAGGGACCTCCACAACATCGTTATCTTTATCCCAAGACCGGAATCGGGTTGCGTTTGTGGGCTTCACTTCGATTTAATCAGCGCTCGAGAAATGTCGTCATGAGAAAATCTTCCTGGTATGTAAAGGCATGGATCATGAGAACACTTCAATATTCTTCTGTTCATAGGAACGGAGCTTGACCGACCATAAAAGAAATCAGGTGCTCGGATATGGAGAGATATAGAGCCGTACCGAAGAACTGGCTAGTCTCGTATACAAGTTTTGTGAAGTGTTTCGTCTTGACATATCAGTGGTGAAAAATAGTATGTCAGAGTTGGCCTATGTCATGCCTGTGGAAAATATGTCGACACTTCAATGTCTTCAACCAAGTGATACATAGGGGTCTATGGGGCCACCCGAATGGTTCCGCGATAAGCATGTGGGCGAGTTCCAAAAAATCGACCATGCGGCGCCCTAGTGGCCTGCCGCCTGATTGAGCTTCCATGCGCGCAGCGGTACTTAGTCACAGAAAGCAGTTAGCCTGATCTTCGAATGACCTAAATGAGTTGAAACCAAGTTGTATGTTATGACCACTGCCACTGCCCCAGTGCTTGGGTGTAATCAAGCGTTTGGAAACATCGTGGTCATTCGCAGAGGCTATCAGAGGCTACGGCCTTGTGACAAAGTTCCAAAAAAAGAAAGACAATTTGTTCGAGTTGATTTCGGACGCCGACGGCCTCAACGGCCTCTGATTGAGTGCCACGACGTGCTCGTCAAACCCTTCCGTTCATCCTCGGGAGCCGTCTGGGCGGGTATAGCAGCCACTGGTTAAATGGTACGTACCAGTCAAATTGCATTCTCACAATATCACTTATAGCTTGCTCGCAGTCGGCTCTGTTCAATTTCCAGTCATTACTGCTGGTTATTCTATTGACCATATGTACATGCACGTATGTGCGCGCCGTCGCACCACGTCTTATAGATAGAAACAAACAGGGGTAAGTCCGACTCTGTGGTTCCTTACTGCATGTTCTAATGCAACTCTAAGATTCCTTGGATTGTTCTTCATGTCTGCGCGTATAGGTAATAGTTTGCCTCAGATATTCGAGCCTTTCTCGTTCTAATTCGAGATCACAGGGGAACGACTCTCGCCATATGTTTGTCTAGCATGTGTCGCGATGGCCGTAACGATTGTCATGCAATGATATCACGGATTCATGCAAGAATTCATCAGCACTTTTCGACTGTATATTCATATGCCTCATTCTCATTATTATATCAGCCCGCGGGCCTAATACTCTACCACTTACGCAACGAATATCACGATACGACCTTACGCTAGAGGCGCCATCGCCGTGTGATCCGTGAGGCCCGCCATAGCATGGCAAAGGTTGCGTTGAGCTGGTCATGAGTCTGGAAGACAACGAAGTTTGGGCAGGAATTCAACATGTCAGTATGGCGAGGTTGATCCGTATCAGCATATGCCCAGGAGTTGCGATAATATTACAAGATTAGCAAAGTTACACAAACCACATAAATAAAAAAGAATAGTAAGGATTACTCCAAATCTATAAACCGCCACCAGCAGTCTTCTTCCGCCGTGTCCGGTCGTCCGCTCCATTTTCGTTGCCGTCACGCTCATCATCGTACAGAGACGACGCTGATCTGTGTGCGGTCCTCTCCACAATCGACGTCCCGTCGCGGAACCTCGCTCGGAAGAGTACGTTCGCATTCGTGAACAAGCCCTCCTTGAGCGAAACAACGATGAACTGCGAACCCTTGAACCGTGTCTTGAAAAGTTGCCCGATGTGCTGCGTATGTGAGAGATCTAGAGCGGCGTCAATCTCGTCTAGAATGTACATAGGCGCAGGCTTGAACTGAAGAAGCGCCATAATGAGCGACAGAGCGATGAGTGACCTGTCAACAACCCAGGTCAGATATGAAAGTCACAAGGGGGAGGTGAAAAATGACTATCAACCTCTGACCACCGCTCAACTCGGTCAAGCTCTGCTTCCAAACAGAACCGAGCTGCACTTTGACTTCGAGTCCGTCCATCAGGTCCTGCCCTTCCGGCGGCTGCAGTTTAGCAAAATTGCCAGGGAGAAGTTCCGCAAAAATACCGCCGAAGTCGCTATTCCGACATCTCAAAGAGGTCAATGGATATGGGGATAGGTCATAACTCACCCATTGACCTTTTCCCATGTCTTTTGTAAAGCGTCCCGTTTGTACCGGTCGAGCTCCTCAATGGTTTCCTCGATCTTCTCTTTGTCCTTCATAACAGTTGACAGCATTTTCTGAAGATCGGCCTCGCGCTTCTCGACACTGGGTTGGATTGATAGGAATACCATCGGTACCGCAAAATAAGTGGCACTCACTTGTCGATCATGTTCATGACCTTCGGGTTAACCTTCTTCTTCATGCCTTTCTGCGACTCCTCTAGTTCCCTCGCTTTCTCCCTCAGCCTCCCGATGTCCTGCCCAGCGAAATGATACGGCGTGCCTTCCTTGCCGAATTGGCTAAAATTCCAAACGTTAGTCTGAGATAGCGGAATATGAAGCTACGAATAGTGGCGTACTCCTTGTCTTCCGCGATCCACTCATACTGTTTCTCAAGGTTGGCAACTGTATTAGCTGCAGCCGCCTTTTCCTTGCTCAGCACCTGAACTGCATGCTCATGGCTCTTGATGTCAAGCTCGGCCTGCGAAACCGCCTGCTTCTTCTCCTTGATAACGTTTGCAAGTTCCTTCAGCTCGTTGTCGAACCGAGATAGCGTCGCACGCTCCTCCTGAAGCTTCTTCTCTGCGTTGGCATGCGCAGCCTAAGAGACCCCACTTCAGGAATAACACATCAAAAATAGACTATTTTCGTACGTCACTCGCGGCAACTTCGCCCTTGAGCTTCTCGAGATCGCGATGCAGCTTCGTCACACCGGCCTCAGCTTCTTGTAGCGTGTTTGTTGCCGTTTCAATATCCTGCTCGATTTGTTCTGTGATTCACGCGGTACAACATCAGCTCTCCCCACGCTATAATCGGAATCACAACGGAATTGTCAAGATGACAACATACCAAGTTCGAGCTTTGCAGTCTGGACCTCCTTTTGTTGGGTCTTGACAATCACGGCTTGCTTCTGTAACGCCGCTTTTTGCTTCGAGATGTCTTTCTGGAGAGTAAAGTGGTGTCAGATATTGTCAACCTGGTAGAATGATAGAACCAAAAAGAGAGCGTACCTTAAGCTCTTCGGTCTTGCCTTCCTTGTTATTCTTGAACTCGGCCATGTCACGCTCAAGTTTCTTGCATTCTTCTTGCGCCTCTGATACCTTATCCTTAGCTGCCTTCACGGCAGATTTGAGGTTCTCGATCGTCTGCTTCAGCTCCTCAACCTGCGTTCCAATCTACCCGGCATAGACATCAAATCAGTGAGACATTGAACAAGTAAAAAGAAAACCTTATACTCACACGAGAGGCATTACTTCCCTCGACCTGCTGTTCCATCAACTTCGCCTCATGCTCCTTCATCTCCAGTTCCCTTGACAGCTGCTTCCACTCCTCTCTAACTTTCATCCCCTTCCTCGCCTCATTCTCCAGCGCCTCAAGCTGCTCTTTCGCCTCCGCCAGCTGCACCCCTACCGCCAACAGTGCTTGGACCCTCACGAGAATCCCACTACCGCTCGGTGCGGACCCGCCGCTGAGGGTGCCGGAGGGATCGTAGACGTCACCGTCGAGAGTGACGGAACGGACGGCCACGTCTCTGGAAAATGTTACGCGTTTAGCGGATTCGGCGTCGTCGCAGATGAGGTTGTTGCTGAAGACGTAGGCGATGGCATTGGCGACTTCGTCTTCGTAGGTTACAAGTGAGAGGGCTGGACGGACTTTGCCTGGTGCTAGGCGTTGGGCGGCATCCAATTGCTATTCCAAAAACGTGTTAGTTAGAAAGAAAAAAAGATGGTGGCAAGGAGTCGATACCTTGGCAGAGAGCTTATAGGTTGAAATTTTATTGAGCGGAATGAGAGTGACGCGTTTCTTGAGCCTTCCGTTCTTGAGGATGTCGCTTCCAACCTTCTCATTCTCAACGACAACTTGGAACAATTTTCCACCAGCAGCAATCTCCAATGCCGTCGCCTTGTTGTAATTCTCCTTGTCAAGGGATATGAGCGTCGCAGCCTGGCCTTTGACTTTCCGCCTATCGAAGCCTGGATACGGGTCCGAGTATTCAAAATCAAGCCGTCCTAGACTTTGCTTGACGCGTTCGTGTTCCTGTCAAACTGGTGTCATTATATCACCCATGAAAAGTGAAAAAAATTGAACGCACATCCATGAAATTACGGACAGCCGCTTTCGCATTCCTCAACCTCTCCTCACCAGCCCTCTCCTTCGCCTCATTCCAACCACACCTCTCAAGCCTCTTCCGACACTCCTCAACAGCAACCTTCTTCGCTTCAAGGTTCTTTTGTCCATCACGCGCATCGCGCTCAACCTCTTTCCATCGCGCCTCAAGCCCCTTAAGCTCTTTCTCACTCATCCCAAGTTTCACCTTGGCCTGCTCCTCCTCCGCTTGTCCCTGAGCTATGCGTCCCTTGGCTGCGGCGAGTTGACCCATGTATCCGCCGCCAGAGGTAGTGGCTTTGCCTGAGGAGAGACCAGTAAGGAGAGTTTGTAGGAGTTCTTCAGCTGTTGCTAGTTTGTTTGAGGATGTCTTGTATTCCTCGTTCACTTTCTCAAAAGACACGTTCAAAGTCTCTAATTGAGCCTTTTTCTCTGTCCTCGAAGCTTGCAGCTACAACAAGATGAGCCACACGTAGCACACTCAAAAATCATCGCGCACCGTTTTCAGCTCGTCAGTAAGGGCCTTGATATGAGCCTCCTCATCCTTAATCGTCCCCTCTTTAATCTCCACTTGCGTCTTCATCTTATACGCAGCTTTCGCAAGCTCCTGGACTGCCTCTTCCAGCTTCTTCATCTTCCCGCCCTTCGCAATCTCAGCATCACGCTTCTTCGTCACAGCCTCCATATCCTTCTCCGCCGCCTCACTCTCCCTCAGTGCCTTTTTCTTGCTCTGATCTACCGCCTCAATCTCAGCCTTTTTCTCTTCAATTTCTTGCTCTTTCCTCGCTACCTTCTCCTGTGACTCTGCCCACTCCGAGGCACGCAATACCCGTCCAATCTTCTCGAGCTCAGAGACGGACTTCTGGTATGCGATGAACGAGCGCTTTTCAGTTCGTAGCTTCTCGAGTTTCGGTGTGATTTCTTCACGGAGGAGAGAAAGAATCTCTTGGACACGTTTATCCTTCTTAGCCATCGTTTTGATTGCCTTGTCTTTTCGGTCCTCGAACATACGCGTTCCAGCAGCTTCCTCAACCATTCCTAAAATTTCTTGCGGACGCATGTTGAGCACCTGAACCAGTTATTCTCTGCATGGTACAACAAAGCGTTGAGACACACCTTGGTTATGCGACCTTGCATGATGACGAAATTAGGGTTGTTAATGTTGAGTTGTACAGACTGAAAAAGCGAATGAATGGCTTGCTGAGTGGATTTATGTCCATTGCAAAGATATTTGGAGACATTCGGTAGGGCAATCTGCGGGTCATGGGTCAAAGTTGAAAAACAGGAATGCGAGACTTTTGGTGTACCTGACGCGTCACGGTTATCTGTTTGCAGTCAGAGTATCCTTCCGGACTCTTGGACTTGTCCGAATTGTCAAACACGATGGTGACGCTGGCTTTGGTGATACCAGCCTGTCCACGCTTGTAAATCAAGTCTTGTTGATTCGCAGCACGCATCTGATTCAAGGAGGTTCAGTCTTACATCGAGATTGAAAAAGACAGCATACATACCGTCTGCATGTTGGTTATGCCCAAAACGAAGCAAATCGCGTCGAGAATGTTGGATTTGCCTGAGCCATTGAGACCCGTGATCGCGTTGAAAGATGGATCCCATCCTGTAATCTGGGTCCGAACAGGGTATGATTTGAATCCTAAGAGCAGCGGAAGTCAATATAAGCAGTCGGATAGAAGAAAAGACTCACCTTCGAGGATCAATTCCTCGATCCTCATCGTGGCACGCAGAAGAAACAATTCAAACACGCGAGGCGCGTCGGTCACTTGATTTTCGGCTACCACCGAAAAAGTGCCAAGACCTCGGACACTTCTTAGATGGGTACTAGTGGGTACTACGGAAAACATTCCTTTTTTTGCGCCATAAAAATCTCTCGATCGAGATCAACGTCACAGATTATACTAATAGTCTTTGCTGGGCGCTTGTTCGGGCCTGCAATTATCACTTCTACGCTACCTGATCTGTTCTTTTACATAAACGTAGTATGACCAGGAAAGTATATCACAAAGATAATATATATCACAGAAGAAATTAACCGCTCTAGCTTTTGATTTGGATAACGAGGCGGAGGAGGCGGTTTCTAATTTTGTGCCGAGAGATATTTCTAGACAGGGTCGGAATTAGATATTCATGACGATCTGACCCCCGAGAGCTAGTCTAACCATACAAACCTCCATATCCGACGACTATCTGAGTCTCTTTCACCGCCCCGCCCCTCCTTTTCTTCCACAACCGCGACGGCCTCGTCTGCAACAACGCAACGCTCAACGCCTAACCCGCCGACCTGAAAACCCAATCCACGCTCAGAAACGATGATCAACGACGAGGAGTCAGACTTAACCGACATCGAAGATTCTGAAGACGAACAGCCCCTGGCATCCAAACACGCCACTGCCATCCCACCGCCGCCTCAGCCCAAAACAGAGAAGAAAAAATCCAAAACACGCCTTCACGAACCTCATCTTTACCCAGATACCGTAAAGACGATTTACAGTGAGTCGTATTGATTTTCACTGCTCCGAATTTGCTCTGATAGTCGCTCAGACGAGCTGAAAAACAAGATCATCGATGTTGACCCGGAATATCAACGAAGTGACTTTTCTTTGTACTTTAACAAAATAATTGTGTTCATGCCCTGGAACAGGCGTGGTCTGGGATGACACCAAGCAAGGATTTCTCATTGATTCTTTGATGAACAACTATGTCGTATTCCCGCTTGTCTTCGGTACGATATGCGAATATTTGATTCCTCCATCTGTAACCTTCTCTTCGAGTACAGCCGAAAAACGAACATCGGACGACGACGTCACGGTCAAAATCTGTATTGATGGTAAACAGAGAATCACCGCCATACGACAGTACGCGCAGAAGTTGTTGCCCAGAATTCTTACATTGCTGACAGAAATTTATAGGTTCAAAGAAGGAAAAGTGCGAAACCCGCTACTTACCCAATTTTAATCTTCTGACCCCTTTTCCCTAGATATCTTGTAAGGCATTGGATTTGCTTTCATGGTCATTCCCCTCACATGCCATCTGTCCGCAACCAAAGATAGAGATTCGTAAGTGTGGCTCTGTTATGATGTTTGAATCTCACCTCATGACGATATAGACAGCTAAACCACGAAATGTGGTATGAAAAAATCCCCGCGGGCAAGAAGGGGAAAGCATTTACCCCGGCGCAGCGGCAGCGGTTTAACAATGTCCGAATTTCGATCTGCAAATATACAGAGATAGACGAGCACGACGAGCGCGAGGTCTTCCAAGTACGTGGTCTGTTCTATGTCGCCTTTCAATTGTAGTCATTGATACCAAACTTCCACAGCGAGTCCAGAACGGTGTTGCTTTGTCTACTCACGGTTGGTGTTGATATTGATCGATCTGACTTTGTTCTCCTCAACTCTGACTTTTGTATTAGAGCGCTTAAAAGCTGTCAACGGTCCCAACGGCGACCTGGTCCGAGAAATGTACAGACGAACATCTATCGGCCTCCGTGAATTCCTAGGTTGGGAAAAGGCAAAGGGCAAAGACTTCTTCATGCTCGGGCAAATAGCAGTCATAATCAAAGAGAGCATTGCCAGAAAGCCCCCAGCCACCCAGATCACACTCGCGCGCGTCGAAAACTTCCTCAACCAGAAGACTGCACCTACCGACAAGCTATATTCGGGCGTGTTGGCCGTCATTGAAGTCTTCAATCTGATCCACGAAAACCCTCAGCTGATGGACGCGTTCGAAAACATTCAGCCCCCATTCTTCATTATGGCAGGCACCATGATCCACCTGCATAGGGAAACATATTCTGTCGCTCAGCTAGCAGATGCGGTGAGGCAAATGAAGAAGGTCGTAAAAGCTGATACAGCGGCGAAGTTGTACAAGAAGCTCCTTACGTTCGTGACGGAAAAAGTGCCTTCTCTCACACTCAAGGGCCCGAGTTTGAGCGCTAGCACAAGGCGTCCTACATCTTTGATCCCCAATAGCGTCAGCGTGCCGGCGGTTACGCAAACTCCTGCGCCGAATGCCCCCACTGCCCCCAAACGCACTCAGACTGCACAAACGACGCCCAAACGGAAACGAGCGATCAAGAGTAACGACGATGACGATTATTCCCCTGAAGCCGGCACTCAGTTAACGAAACGCCGGAAAGTACCTGCTCTCAAATTTTCGGACGACGATGGTGATGACGACTCCACCGCGGTTCGGCGTAATCCACCAAAGGCATCGGTTACTCCTCGCCCAACGATTGCGGCAAAGGCGTCTAGTTCAGTCAGTAAAGCGCAGACGAAAGTCAAATCCAAGACAACCGCGACGACACCAAGCTCTACAACATCGAAAAGCATGAATGGGACACAGGTAGGGAGACCTTCTGTGAAGCCTACTTCATTGGCGTCGGCCAGGACGAAGAACCCTACGACTGCAGGTGCTGTTACTATGTCGGCAACACAGAACAGGAGTGTTGGCTCCCAGCAGAAAGAGGCACCGCCAGTCGAAAAGTGCATGCCCACACCTCCAGCCTCCGCTTCAAACTCTTTAACACCCGTCCCGCCTCCGACCATGTCATCGGCCTCAGCTCCTCCCTCCAGACCGTCATCACGCCATGCCTCTCAGCTCTTCGACGATGAGCTTCGGCCATCTTCAATCGGATCCAATACCAACAGATCGGCAGACAATATCCACAACATCAAGTCAGAACCGAAATACTCCCCAGCAACCTCATACCAGACCCCATCCCCAGCTCCCTCAACCAGACTCGGTCCGCTCTTGAGAGCAAAACAAAGGATTCAGGATCAAATCTCATCACAGGCAACTGTAGATCCGCACCCTCGTTCCCGTCAACCGTCCCATCAACCGTCCCAGCAGTCTCAGCCTTCGACACCGAAAGACCACGAAGCAAATTTCCAGTTCCAAGTTGACCAGATAGGGAGTACCCTGAGGAGTCCTGCTGGACCTACTCGGCCTTTTGTTAATCCTTCGAACCCTTCGCCACCTGTACAACAGCAACGGCCACGAACACCCTTTGCGCCGCTGTCAGGTGATGTTACCATGGCAGATGAGACAAATGATAAAGGTGTCTTGCGCGGAGTTTTGTCGCTTCAACGTAGAGATCTCGCGCCCGCGAGAACAACGGATAAGCCGCTGTCCCAAGGGAACTCTGTCAGTCAACCAACTACGCCTTTGATTGACAACGCCAGTACGAACGTCAACCTGGGTCGGTCCAGGGGATCGACATCGACATTGGCACCTGGGCCATTGACGAATGGAAATCAAGACAAGCCTTCGCCACAGCCGACGCCTGCAGATGTAGCTGTAACCTTGCCCGAGCAGAAGTTTTCGTACCGCCGTATGCCACCCATCCCAAAACTACCCTCACAGCCTGTTTCAAATCCTACGATGCCCGTGAGGACGTCGGAGGCCCAGTCGGGGACGAGGATGTCTACATCGAGGAGCTTATCGCACAGAGACGAGTATGAATCAAGACATTATCGCCCTTCCTATGAACCCTCTCAACGAGAAAGATCGAGACGGTGGGTCGGTTACTCTTAAGGGTGTTATGTGTTGCATTCTGATCGAGCTCGCAGAGACTGAACTGATAGAAGCGAGTCTGATGGTGCATAGACATTGTGCGTGAGGGGAAATCGGAACACACCCCCTTGGGAGGCCTCGACATATGTATAGCAAGCTTTACCCGTGCCTCGGCACCCGATTCGCACCATTCCTGCTTAGGGCCACCCTGATTCTTCCGACCCCTATGAACCTCTTCTCACCCCTTATTTCTTCAAGAATCTTATGACCTGTTAATGTTAAGTATGACCTGTATACATACCATGACCCTTTCTTTCATCACCGCTTCTTCAGCATATGTATTGTTTAGAATATGTTTTGGTTCCCTCTTGGATGTTTTCTCTCATCACCCAACCGCTCACCAGCTTGGCTACAGGGTCTTCTTGTACATCTTCATGCGTCAGTCACATATTGTATTCATATATGTAGTTACAGTAATAGATAACCCTATAAAGAATCCGATATAATTAAGAAGGTTCTTCAACGCGTTTCCACATAGCTCCGGAAAGCAATGTCACCGCCTGTAAGGAAGGACAATGCTTTGTCCACATGTTAATTCCAGCACTTTCGCAATCACTGAGCACTGGTGACTCTTCCGAGGCAAGTTCCGGTGATACGTCCGGAGAAAAGCAACAGCTGAGGCGCACGAGGCCTTGATAACGAGAGATAGAAGCGGAGATTGCCTTGAAGAGAGCCTTGTGTTGAATGGAAGACGTGTTAGCCTTGACACTGGCAGGATGCCCGGAAAGCAACGACTTACTCGGTCTGTTCCGATTGCTGGATCTGACAGTACGAGTTCGAGATTCTGCAGCAGAGCCTTCGGAGTACTTGAGTCCGAGGTCTGGGTGGCAGACGACGACGACAATGTCGCGGATGGTGTGGCTAAAACTGCACCAGCGCTGAGAACCTTCACGACGGTCCGCCTGTCCACGGCACTGCTGAATTTCAAGGCCAAGGAAGTGATCCCATGCAATGGAGTGAGAAGGGATGATGGTCGGAGGCCCGTGTAGAGCGTGTTGTTGATGTTCAGAGTAACGTGCTGCAGGGGTCGAGATAGAGCAAGGTATCTGCTGGCGGTAAGGGAGTTAATGATGGATGGTGACGCAATGAGGGTCGTGAGAGTAGGGAGGAGACTTGGAGAGTTGAAAGTGGATGCGGGATGGAGTTGATGAAGAGATGAAACTGAGGATTCGGAAGGAGTAAGGATTGGAGTGCTAGCACTGTAAGTATTAGAGTAGTTTGTGAGGGCTGAATTTGGAGATAGGGAATTTTTGGGTAATTCGGAGGTATTATTCAAGTCCAGGAGATTAGGGAATGCGAGATAAGTGATATTAGTCTGTCCATCTAACCAAGCAAATAATTGAGCTGTTTCATTAGATGTCATTGTATGAGAGAGGATCGTAAGTTTTTTGAGTCCAAACGCACTATGATGTCGAAGGAAGGTGTGGTCAAAGGAAGGCAGAACGAGGGACGTGATCAGATGCATATTTTGGAATGCGATGGTAAAGACCGCAGTCAAGGCCGGAGAGAACGAAGGATGCGGTGTGTGGGCCATATTAAGATCAGACGAAGGCGGAAAAAAGTCGGGCCATGTATGACATTCGAATGACCGTACAAGCTCAGCCAAGTCATGACGATATGCCAGTAGAGTCACCAATAATTCGACCTTTTCGGGCTGAAGAGGACGTAAATCGAGAGTCTCATACAAGACCAATCTCGCCGCGGCACACCAATCTCGTGAAGTCAAGGCACAAGATGCAACCGCATGTCGTGAAGCAAATGTCAGGATATTAATCAATACTTCATATGGCATCGGCGGTGGCGGACAAGCTTTGTTACGTCGAGCTATGCTCACTGATCGTTGCAACCGCGATTTGTTGTTAGTGACACCCTCAAGAGCCTCGGTAGACCAGTGTGAAGGAGAGCTAAGTGCTCGCGTTCTCTCGTAATCATTCTTCGTCGCAAAGTGGAAGGGCGAATCTTGATCGACTGCGATGAACGGAGAAGGAGGGAGAGAATGATTGGAGGAAATGGAGACTGCGCGGCCGAGTCCGCTTGGTCGTCGAATATCATCAAATGATATATCTGACTCCGTAGGGGAGGAAGATTCATTGATGACTTTCCACCGTGATTCTGGCGGCGCCTGTAGATTGAGAGGCGCGAAAGCAGATGGCTTCTTCGGAAGACCCTTGGATAACATTGTCGAGACGCGTCTTATAATTGTCCCTGCAGGATTCTTGCAACCTTTCGTGAAGGAAGACATCACATGCGGGCGAGATGCAACGTGGATGTTCTCCACTGATGGCCCGAGTGGAGAAGGAATCGAGGCTGGGAGAGCGTTTTCGGATGGAGAAGAGAGCAAGTTTGGACCAAGAGAGCGACTGCGTTGAAGGAATGACATGGCCTACGATTCGGCCCAATGACGATGATGGAGGACAGTGAAAGAGATCCCACAGGATCACTTCTGAGTGGGCGTGTGTATAACTTGGGGTAAAATTGGTCAATCAGCAACCGGTCCAAGGCCGTATTTGGCAGAGATGGCAACTGTCGATCGAGATGCTCAAGGAACAGCCCAACAGCTCAGCTGTGATATGTGCATCAACTGTTGTCAAGACACAGAAAATGAGAGAATAGGCAGAACAGGCACCTTCTGAAAGGCAAGCTGATCAGAAAATTGAAGGCAAGAGGTTGCAGAAGGTTGTTCGGCAGAAAATCTGGTTTCCAGTGGCTGTACATCGGCAATCACTTCAGGGACAAGAACCTCTTCATTGACAATGAACTTGAAAGAATCGTCGTTGAGGGAAAGTCCACACATGCTTGAGTATGTTAGTTAGTATGTTAGATTTACATACAAAGAAGAGATCAGCATATCCTCAAGACAGGTATATTCCGATTCTGTGATGATCTACAATACAACATATAAGACAGCGACATGCATCATATACTAGTAGTACAAATGACTTGTTACGAGTTCAAGGTAATATACAGATGTTTACTTGTCAGCACCGCACGAGCGCCGGGAACGAGGACAATAGTCTGCGTTTGATCAATGATCATGGCAGGTCCTTCAAGAGTATCTCCAACCGATAGGTTATCTAGCAGGAAAACGGGTGTGTCGTCCACCCGGCCGACATGATCGAAATACACGCCGTATGTGGAATCTGCTTTCGACTTGTTGACTTGATTGGTTGTCAATCTGGCGACCTCGGAATAGACAGATTCTCCGAGGTTGTCAAATGTCTTTCCGATACCGCGAACCTATTCTCAACGTCAGGGAAAATAGTGATCCTGAGCTTCAACCGCACGTACCTTGATATCGTCCACGATGATGCTCTTAGTCTCAAGCACGAAGCCAAACTCCGATCGGTACGCCTTATAGAAGGCGGCTTCGTAGTCTTCATTTCCGTCAGGTGCCGCCAGAACCATGAGCGCTGTATCGGTCCCTTCAAAGCGCATGTTCAGCATGCGCTCGATATAGATACGTTTCTCCTCAAAGCCTTGTCTCTCCAGCTCGTTCTTCACATCGTTTGTTAGTTTATCTAGGCGCTCGATCAGAGATGGCTTGTTGTTGGCGGTGTAGAACGTGGAACATGGTTCCTGCAGTTCGTAAACTCTGCAAATACAGGTGAGTAGCCTGGTCAGTATGTTCCACATAAGATTGTGATAGCACACCTGTCTGCGAGTGCCAATCCATAAGCCGAAAGGATGGAGCTGTACCGATGGATCAAGATTGTTCGGATGCCGAGGAGGCTTGCAATCTCGCAAGCATGCTGACCACCTGCACCTCCGAAGCTGGCTAATCTGAGCATCAGGGTGAGCAACTGGAAGATGAGCTGAGACATAAGATCTTACATGTGTTTTGAGGTTGCATGACCCCGCGCTTCAGTCAGAGCGCGTATCGGTCGGCACATCGTCTCGTTTGCGACCTTGATGAATCTTGCATATTATATGATGGGTTAGAGAAGGAAATACTGCAAGAAACGAACTACATACCCATACACAACCTCGTCCAGAGACAGCTCCCCCTCATGGCTAGCATTGATTTCCTCCGCAAGTTTCTCAAAAGCGACTCTAGACGCTTCGACATCCAAAGGTTCTTTTTCTGAGTTTCCAAATATTTTCGGGAAGTAATCTGGAATCAGACGACCGAGAAGTAGGTTCGCATCGGTGACTGCTAACGGCCCTCCTTTCCTACACGATACATCAGTATCAAGGGACCCGCTGCCTGAATGGGAGTATACTTACCGATAGCAAGCAGGCCCAGGCTCAGCTCCAGCACTTTCCGGTCCGGCCAGGAAAAGCCCATTGCGGAACGTTAGGCAAGAGCCACCGCCAGCAGCGACAGTATTGATGTCAAGTTGAGGAGACTGAATTGTCACGCCAGCCGTAGTTGTTTCATAGACAACTTCGTATCTCCCGTCAAACCGAGAAACATCCGTTGAAGTTCCTCCGACATCCAATCTAACAAAAGTGGAAATATCAGTACTGGCTTTCAACGTCACTTCTCGTGTCAGACGTACCCTATGATAGGATGCTTCTTCTTCGGATCCCAGCTCGTCAACGCATAACCGACAACGCCGCCTGCTGGACCGCTCAGGATGCTCTTCAGACCAGAAAAGTTATCCAGATCAACGAGACCACCATCGCTTCCCATAAACTCTACTCTTGCACCACTAACATGACCACCTTTTAGCTTTTCATCAAACCCTTTGAAGAATCCATCAAGGTAGTCACGAAGAATCGGCGTGAGGTATGCATCAGCAGTCGACGACACTCCTCGTGGTACCATCTTGATCATAGGGAGTAGTTGGGCTGATTCTGAGACCTGAGTGAATCCGATTGAACGTGCGAGGTCTCCAACGAGTCGTTCATGGGCTGGAAATGTGTAGGAGTGGACGAGCACGATGGCAAGAGAGCGATATCCTTCGTCATAGAGTTTCTGGAGATCTCGTTTGACAGCATCGGCATCTACAAGGCGTTATCAGAAAAACGTCTAAGAAAAATTAGAGAGAGCTCACCAGGTCGTTTCATTATCCGCACTGCCTCTCCAGAAATACCTCTCACAATCTCCCCTGGCCCCTCAGCGTAACCTTCACCATCCCACCCCCTCCCGCTATATGCCTTCGTCACATTTCCATCTTGATCGAACTGTATACCGTGCTCCTCGGCTTGTGGATCAGACGTATATCCCACGAGTGTGACACGTTCATCAACTTCCACGACTGTCGAGTATAAAGGCGGGGGGCGGCGAATGTTTAGATCGAAGATCTTTGGACGCGACTGGTTGCCGATGAGAAGGAGATCCTTAAACCCACGCGTAATCAAGAGTGCGTGTTTGTGTCCTTTACGCTCCAGTAATGCATTTGTAGCGACAGTCGTAGATAGACGAATGTAATCTATATGATCGAGCGTCAGTCTCCACCGAAGGCTAAAAACCGTGATATCCATTCGTACCTATCTTATCTGTTTTGAGCACTGAATTTCTCGGTATCTTTTGCCCTGTAACTATCTCCAGTACACGCCGTATACCTTCTGTGGGCGCGTCGCTGTAATTTCCGGGATCCTGTGACACTGGAAAACACATAAATTAGCTGATCCTGTGTAGATACGCAATGGATTCCAGTTTGAACATACAAAGTTTGACCACGATTTCTTTCCTCTCTTCAGGGTTTTCAGGATCAGGATATGATCTGAGAGAACAAAGTTGTGAATGTGAACGAGCAGATGAAGACATTCGATAGGAATTTTTGCGTACGCATGAACATCGCAGAACGTCCCTCCTCTATCAGCACAAATCCGGATCGACCGATTGGGTATGCTGTGAGCCATTTATTTCAAGGACGTCGTGTCTTGAACCGAGATGTTTTCAATCCAGCTTTTCTTATGTACCTTTCGGAACACATACGGAAAGTTCGAAGGACGCTAATGAACCCAGACGGAACGCGTGTTCCTATTTCACTACAATTTTGGCCTCCTTAAAACTTGGTAATGCGTTTCTGGTACCAATGAACAGGCGAGGAGAAGATGGAGTGCGATTCAAGAAGTAGAGCTGGGACCGGGCCGAAAAGTCCGCTGTTCCTGACAGCCCGAGGGCCGACGCTCGAGCTCCGATTTCTTCTTGTCAGTGGTCACCACGTTCCACATTTCAAGTTTCAACTTGACTTGTCACCTTCACTTGACTCCACCGCAAATGAAGTACCCAGACTGGACCGATAGCCCAAGTTCTCTGATTCTCCCCCCATTCTGGACCCGTGGACCGCATTATCTTGACTTACCATCAGGACTCGAATGCCAGGCTGACCATCTCTTGTATGGAGTCGATCTCGACCATTTCGTCTGTTGAAATCCCAGAGGCCGAGGTAGTCGTACCTTGAAAAGGGGTCATCTTTTTTTTCATGGCCGGTGATGAGAGTTCCGCGACTTGTGGTATGTAAGATGAGCAGTAATCGGCCTGTTGAGTAAACTTCCAAGTGATCGACGCCGATGTTATTTGCTAAAGAATTGTTTCGACATTGCTTCGCTTATAGACTCTTCACCGGTCGGGCTGAGTTCGGGCTTGCCGGGTAGTCTTCGATCGAACGCTAGAGGAATATGTACATGGCGATCAAGGTCCCAAAGTTCACTTTTCAATTCCTTTTACTCGTGATGCAGCGCCGCCAATTCCTCCTGGCTTCACTATATGCATCACGTCATCGCCACCATCACGCCATGCTCTGCAGACTGCGGACCTATCTGTACTTTCATATACGAAATCCATCCTAGGAGAACACAAACTTTTGAGCATTTCCGAAAAGATGATAGCTTTCAGCGGCAACTTCGATCACGACGGAGCTTCCCAGTTGATACGACACTAAGAATAAAATCGATAGCGGCATTAGAAGGCTTGGTTCCATACTTATGGGCTACCTTCTCAGTCCAGTAGTTCTCCAATCGATGTCATTGCCGTAGGTTCTGGCAGGGAGAATGAAATATCCAATATGTAATACGGTGCATTTTTCTTGATGTTTTTCGGCGCTTTCTCCTGGTAACCATCTAAGCGATTCTCGCCGAGTATTTATATGACTATCTGTTGGTCGGTCTAGTTTCACCGTTCAAGTTGGTCCAGGCGTCACTCCCGGTCCTGCTGACCCTACTGCATGCCAATAACTGCCAAGCTAGAAACTGCAGAACCCTATACCTCTCGTAAGCGATTCGAGTAAATCCGAGATTAGCGCAAAGTCTGAGAACCACTCATAGCATCGTACAAGAGTCGGCGTTTCACGATAGCTATCTTCCGGAAACGAAAACGGAATTTTGCATTCTTCCATTCTCAGAGATGTGTAGAGTCGTTCCCTTGAGTAATATTTGAATCAAGTGTTCCCTTTATCACCATAAATTTAATGTCTTCTAGGACCAACGAGGTACAGGTATCTTCCACATATTTCTTGGCGGTTCTGCGTCCCTCTGCGTGCCTCGGGTATCATTGCCTTACCCCACTCCATCGAAAGATGCCATCTTCGTCGGTGACTCACATAAGTATTGCCCTCCATTTTGTTGAATGCCTCTCCGCATCGCACGGACAGCGTCTTTAACCCTTTGGAGGATCAACACCTCCAGACATCACCGATGGGCGCGAGGTGGCACAGCATCACTGTACGGCATCTCCACTTGCATCAGTTTGGTAGTATATAAGGCCTTAGGGATTCGAGGGATCTGTAGTATTCTTGCAAGTCAATCATCACTACCTCCAGTTGACCCATTCTAATTGTTACCAGACTTTCATCATGTCGCAACAACCCATCCAAGCTGCTTTGGACCTCGACAATATCCAGGGAGATATCCTGTACGTTGCCGTTCCTTCCTCTGAAATGGTATTCATTGTTGACGTGATTACATGCTCGTAGGAGCGGCCTTCCCAAGAAGACCCAGACGTATTTCTTCTTCCAAATCGCAGACGTCAAACTCTTCAGGAGCCAGCTCTCTCACCTTGTTCCGCTTATCAAGACCACCTCTCAGGTGCTCAAGGACCGCAAGGACATTGAGGACCACAAGAAAAAGGGTAACAAAACCCTGCTCAAGATAGTTGGAGTGAACATTGCCTTCTCACACAAAGGCTTCGTTGCAGTGAGTTTCACAACCGAATACAGCTATTTACACACGAAGTATTGATGTTCCGACGAAGCTCGGGATCGATGACACGACCCTCACGGCCAATGACCAAAACTTTGCAGATGGCCAGCAGAAGGACGCACAGAATTTGGGTGATAAAGGTACTGGGACTGTACCCAATTTCGTTCCAGACTGGGAACCCGAATTCTTGCAAGATATTCATGCTGTGATCCTTATTTCTGGCGACAGCCATGAAACTATAGACAAGAAGTTTGAGGAGGTCAAGAACATCTTCGGCATTGGACCTGGTCATCAACAAAATCCTGCCTCTATCAAAGAAGTCACCACTATTCGCGGGGACGTCCGTCCTGGAAAAGAATCCGGACACGAGCAGTGAGTCGATTATAGCCAGCGCTGAAGTTCATCATCATTTACAGCATTTTCGTCCAACAGCTTCGGATTCCTCGATGGCATCTCCAACCCATCTGTCATCGGCTTCGACAAGAACCCCAATCCAGGACCTAAGCCCGTTCGAGCAGGCATTCTCGTTACAGGGCACGATGGCGACCCCGGCATTGTTAACAACACACCCCGCCCTGCTTGGGCTGTTGACGGAAGTTACCTCGCATTCCGTTACTTGTTCCAGCAAGTTCCCGAATTCAACAAGTTCCTTGCGGACAATCCCGTCCCCCTTCCTGGATTGAGTCCCCAAGAGGGAAGCGAATTGTTGGGTGCAAGGCTTGTTGGCCGATGGAAGAGCGGTTGGCGCTTTCTCCCCGTCTATCGAGATGATTAACTGATGCTTTTTGTGCTAGGTGCTCCTGTTGATCTATCCCCATTCCAAGATGATCTAGAGCTTGCTAACGATCCTCAGAGGTCGGTCCCGAGACCCTGTTGCTTCATCGCTCGCTGAAATTTCCGTCTAACAGGGTTAACAACTTCCGATTCCAAGCCGAGGGCACCTTCCAGAAGATCTGCCCATTCGGTGCTCACGTCCGAAAGACCAACCCTCGCGCTGATCTGGAGGACTTCAATAATATTTCCATCGAAAATAGGCGAATCGCTCGTCGTGGTGTCCAGTTTGGTCCAGAGCTTACAAAGGATGAGATCCAGTCGAACAAGACATCGCATGCCCGTGGATTGCTTTTTGCGTGCTACTCGACCTCCATCAAGAACGGGTTCGCGTTCATACAGCACAGTCAGTGATGTTCATTTGTCACTTTAGGAGCCAATTCCTAACATCCGTTGGCTACCAGGCTGGGCGAACGCCGCAAACTTCCCTCCCCTAGCAAGCCAAGCCGGTGTCAACGCGGGGTACGTAGCTTTGGCTTTCGAAACTAATCAGATATTGACTGTGAACAGGTTGGACCCTATCATTGGCCAGGGCAACAGAAGCATGGTTGGCACGGATCCAAACACTCCTGCCACGAACCTTTCGCTTCCTGATTTCGTTGTTCCTCGTGGAGGAGAATATTTCTTCTCACCCTCCGTCAAGGGGCTTAAGGAGACGTTAGCGACTGTCTAAATTCTTCAAGGACATTGGATGAATTTCTTTGTATTCCTCCGTTAGTTATTGTTGTATTTCAGATATATACTACCTAATGTTCGAGCACATGCACGTTCATTAGCCAATGACTAGGACGTTTCTCAAGGCTGTAGTCCACCTACATTGATAATTCAAAGCTAAGAGCGCATGTGTGTACTAATCAGCTAAGATATCGTGGAGTGCACAATCCAAACCTCCTCCGAGTCATTACGTGGGAGAGGTGATTTTTGAAAGGTCTTTTCTCGTCCAGCGTATTCAATGAGAGTAGCGCTAAGGATTTCAGCCGATTTCGTGTTCTGCAAGGAGCTAAAAGGAATTTAGGAACAAGGGCTACTGGATTATGATAATGAGCTCACCATGTTCGGTATACCGTTCAGGATGGGATAATCGTGTTTGCAATTTGGGCACGACATAACACCCTCCTCAACATGGATCTAGATGCAAGATTCCGTAAGATTTGTTTAATGTAGTAGAGAAAATGTCTTATACCTCAAGCAAGACGTGGTGAAGATTCTTCAAAAAGTCATCGTCAAGCATTTCAGGGATTTCCGGTGGTAACGTCGTATCGCCCAGCTTATGGCTGCTTTAAAACAAATTCTTAAGGGCAAATAAACGAAGAAACTGACCTGTCTTGCCGCATCAACCAACGCATTCCACTCGACTTTTGGCATGAACCCCTTCAAGAACTCCGGATTGAATTCAGCCTCACGTAGCTCGATCTGTACATCGCGAAACTGCAGTGGAAAATTATTGGTAGTGCATCCTTTCACATGGCAGGCCAGTAGATTATGGGTGATCAAGCGAACCATAGCAATAAGAGATGAAGAGAGATGAGATTTCTTGATCAAGAAATATTTAGTGCCAAATAAACCGATCAGTGATTTTTCTCAAACGTCGAACACAGAGCCATGAGACCACCATCGCCTTCAATCCCCGAGAAGGAATTCCTGTATAGTAGTCTAAAGGAATCTTTGAGACTCGATGGTAGGCTGCCAATGGAAATTCGTACGCCAACCTTAGCGTTCGGTGACGACCTTGGCTGGGTCGAATGCTCGCTTGGAAAAACGCGGTACGTCTCCCATCTCAACTCTCTCTTGTTAACGTGTACTCAAATCATGAAAGGGTTCTCGCTCAAGTTGAAGGGAAGATGGTCAAACCTCCTCCTGAACGGCCTTACGAAGGGATAGTCACAATACACTCGGAGATCTCGCCCATGGCATCCAGTGAGTACGAACCCGGTCGGTAGGTAGGTGATCCACACATCATGATTCCATGTCATGTTCACCTCCATCTCAGGCCGTCTGACGAAGAAGTGACAATCACACGGATGCTGGATAAGGTACTGAAACGGAGCGATGCCGTGGACAAGGAATCATTGTGCATTTTGGCAGGGCAACGCGTGAGTCTGCACGCGTCTTAATGCGAGATATGGAATATCGATTCATTTTTTCGTCACAGGTCTGGCATATTCGATTGACGCTGCATTTTTTAGCTGATGCAGGCAACATGCTTGATTGCGCCTGTCTTGCGGGGATGGTAGCTCTGAAACATTTTCGTCGACCGGACGTAGAAGTTATCGGGGATGAAGTCACAGTAGTACGCTTGTCCCAAATTCCTGAAATAATCTTGCACTTATAATGTCAACATCTAGCACGAACCCACGGAACGAGCTCCCATCCCTCTCGCAATACACCACACACCCTTTTGCTTCACCTTTGCCTTCTTCTCCGATCCCATGATCCCTCCCATCATCGATCCCTCACAACTCGAACAACGGCTAAGCGCAGGCCTGATCTCAATAGCTCTCAACGCGCAACGCGAGCTATGTGTCTTGCAAAAATTGGGTGGTGTCCCACTTGACCCGGATGAAGTACTGAAAATCGTGACTATCGCAGTACAAAAAGCGAAAGAACTGAATAGCATCGTTGATATGCGACTTAAGGAAGATTGGGAAGGTAGACATGTTGAAGTGAGGTAGAGAGTGAAAGTAAGCGTTGAGTCTACTTTGTGTTGGTTGTAAAAATAATACATCTCGTACGATAATATTAGTGAATGGATTATGAGTGGACACAATGTTTAACTTGAGTTGTGGACAGATGGTACATGTCCCGCCGTTCACCCTGCAGCCATATCCCCGGATGATCTCGCACACAACTTGAAAACAGTGTGTTGATCAAGGTATCTTGCATCACTCGCTCGATGTGGCCGGCGAATTGCAACCATATCCTTCGGATGGTGGTACTAGACTATTCGATCGTTGTCTTCTAGGCTTATCAAAAAAATATTGCACATCGCCCGCTCGCACTAACACTGGGGTAATTAAGCTCATCCAGAGCCCGGTACATATGATCCGTAGCCATACGTCTTCGTATACGCGCCAGAATCCGTCATGCTACTTCTAGCCCCGATATCGTTGGTGTCGAGGGGAGTCATCGTTTCTGAGCTCCATCGACCGTGTCCGGTCGCAGAATACTGCCGAATTCGTTCGGAATTGTTCCACTATCTGTCAAGGCCGTCATACTCGAGTAGAGAAGGATAACTCACTGCGAGCTCGATCGTGACATCACTCCACACAAAACGCGTTATTGTGATGTTGGTCCCCGACGCGCCGGAGGAACGACGGCTTGGGGCGGGAACCGGTCTTGCTGACAGAGTCACTGTATGTATGGTGAGATCGACAAGCACATCATGACGCGACGCCCTGAGTTCGAGGAAAACCGCGTCCGTAGATGATGGTATGAAGATTTCTTTCACTACTAAAACAATCCTTTAGTACGGTTATAGTCACGGTGGGCCAAGACCACAGACTCCTGGTGATCAAATCACTGTTCATTTCATTCAACATCATTAGCATTAAAGTGTTTTCACACTTCATGCTAGACTTGTAACCACTCGTTGTGATGAGCAAGTGTCGATTAATTATAGTACTCGAGCTTGTCTCCGTAGAGGGAACGGTCACGGGTCTGACTTCATACAGTCACGGTGGCTGTGGTTGTTCTGCAAAAGTTATCAACGCTGTAGAAGTAACGAGCTCTTCAACACGAACGCATCGACAGTTTGTGCCACGTTAATATGATCCTGAATTCAGCCGGGGTCAAATGAGTGCAAACTTGAAGCCTAGTTTGAAAATGACGTGACCAGACAGAGTTTGTGACAGGCAAGAAAATTAATGAGAGAAACAGTGGAAACTTTGAATAGGAAATAAAATGATGTAGAAAAGGTGGTCAAACGGTAGATTGTTCATTTGGATAGCACAAAACGTTACAGGGGAAACTGCAGATAGTAGCGCGAGAGCAATAGAAAGAATGATGCGATTGGGAGGTGGTTTGATGGCGCGACAGGAAATCTATCATCCATAATACGTAACAGGAGGAAAAAGTAAAAGGTAACACGAGAGCAATGCTAGAGCAATAGGAAAGGAAGGTTTTTGATGGCGCGACAGAAAATCTGACGTCCATAATACGTAATAGGAAGAAAGTATAAGGCAGCACGAGAGCAACGAGAGAGATAGGAAAGTAAAGTGATGGAGAGGGTGTGGGGTTCGATGGAGAGAAAAAATATTTGTCGTCCATAATCATGGGTAATAGGAAAAACAAGTAGATACTAGCGATACATACTTACCTTCAGCGAGATATCAATAAGTAAAGAAAGATAGGTGATAAACGTTGAAAAGAGATTGGTAGGTGGCACAGTTTCCGGGAGGTGCGCCTATGCGACGTCGTACGCTGGTGAAGTCGAGGGTGAGATGTGCTAAACACTTTCGTGGCGCAGTGAGTGCGGGTCTAGGAAAGTGACCACGGAGGTCAGATAGCTGTTGTGTCGACAAGGGAGAATGGAGGATGGCGTGGAAGGGACAAGTGGCGCATGAGGTAACATGGGGCGGGTCATACTGGTTGTTTGTTCAGGCCAGAGGGCCAACCCATCCGGCAGCGGCGGCAGCGGCCCAAGTGTTCTGAAGCTCTTGTTCGACAGCCAGAAGATTAGTGAGGTTGTTCAAGACGGCACCTGAGTATTGAACTCCATTTGCATCGGCGGTGGCGTCGAGGACAACATGCCCATCGGCGGTGGCATTGGCATGCGTGAAATATGGAGTAGAATCCTCAAAATAGTATCCGGGGCCACCTTCATTTTGAGAGTAGGCGGTGGCATAGGCTCCGCTTGCTCCAGCGGCAACGTCAACCTCGGGCGTCTGCTCATAAATAGTATTCACTCCATTTGCGTTGAAGGGTTGAAGCGACCCGTCGTCTGCACAAAACTGGCCGTTGTAAGCGGCGGTGTATCCTTCCTGCATAGGGCCACCGAGCGCAGCTGTCGGCTGGTAGGTGTTTATTTGGGAAGTTACAAATGGCTGCATCGCGGTATGACTGGGGGCTGCGTAAGGTTGGCCATAATAGGCCATTGGCTGTGCCCCACAATTGAAGATGCTAGCATCGAAGGTGTCGGGAGACTAGGGATAGGATTGTGAGTGACAAACTGAAATGTATGTACGCGGGTCGAAACTTACGAAGATGGTGTTGTCACAGAAAGTGTGGTTGGGATTGGTAACGGCCTGTTGATCGTCGTGGGCCGCCGCAAAATCGAGTCCGACGACATTCTCAGAGGCAACAGCGTATTGATTGTTGGGGGCTACCGCAGAACCGAACCCGACGCCATTGTCCCAGGCGACGGCGTATTGATCGCTGGGGGCTACTGCAGGACCGAGCCCGACGACATTGTTGGAGGCCGCGTCATTGGCCTCAGGCCACTCACCACCATATGAGTACACGTTGGTGGCCTGAGTGGGTGCGATGTCAGCGGTAGAGGTCAATGGTGTCTTTCCTTTCTTCGTCCGCTTCGGCTTCGTTACACCTCCTTCCTTCACCTTCCTTGGCTTCTTCCGCTTGTCGCCCGAGCCCCTCTGCCTGGGTCGGTACTTGTAATCAGGATGAAGCGCAAGAAGCTCCAACAACTTCTCATGTGCGAGTTGCTCGAAGTGTCTTATTTCCTCGTCAGACGCTTCTCTCCATTCTTTTGACATGATCTTGGACATTTGGGGTAGAGTGAACGTTTGATCCGGATGCGCCTCGCGGTACTCCTGGGATTTGACTTGACGGAAGATAATCCATGCGTTGGGGGGTCTTGGGACATGTTCTTCCGGGACAGGAACCTTGACAGAGGGCTCCGCAAGGGACGAACAAGACATGGTAGCGTGGTGGCGTCAAAACAGGTGAAGAGGTTCGCTGGGGATGGGGCGGGGTGGGGAACGGGAAAGGGAGGAGAGCGACGGGGTGGATTATTGGTAGTGGTTTAAGTAACAATCGAGTGGCCAGAGTTGAAATGCCTGCAAGTGCTCACGTAACCATCCTGGCCATGTACGATCGTCCTAGACGGACAAGAGACAATGGAAACGGCCTACCGTCGGGAATAAACTTGTCTAAACAACCACTCAAGTCTTGAGAGAGAGAGAAGGTACGGGGAACGCGTCATTTTCGATGAAAACCTCGGCGGAGGACTGATCTTCGCGTAGTCATAGCTTGAGCACATATCTTTGAGATCACTGCCCCCTTACAGACAATCTCTTGTCACATGGCCCGGTGAGTAGTGGTTCGCTTTGGCATATATGACACACTGATACATTCTGGTACAGAGATCGCAGCTTCAGTCGATGACCCGAAGCCCGATGACGTTGAATGTTGGGCCCGCGAAGATATTTCACAGAATGGAATGCGGAAATTTATCTGGATATCGCTTTGAGTGGCCTCAGTCCACAATCCACCTGGTAAAAAATAAGGGCATACCTATTTAATTGATTGACTGATTCTTATATGAATCAGTAATTAGCTGCCCACAGCATATGGGCAAAGCTTGGTGTTTGATATACACATATCTGTTTCATTGGCTGCGGATGTTCCGTAGACTCTCGTGATATGAACTCTTTGAGTCCTCCGAAAATTGCTTGAGCTTGATGTGAGTCTTGTTAGAGCTTCGTTATCAAAACAGCATCCCTGATAAAGATATCTATAGCCATAACGCTTTAGATTCGACCAATTTTGCAGAGATTTTGAACCGAAGTGCCGTTCAAAGATCCCTGATGACGTGCTATTATTGGTAGGAGATGCTCAAAATCCCAGTAATCTGAGAAACACGTTGATGTAGGCGGAGAAGTCGATTCAAGGCAAACCCGATATCTATAGCAAGAGAGTGTTCGTTTCAGGCTCTTGAGAGATCCAACCAAGTAGAGATTGTGGCACAGCTGTTTCGGTCAGAATCCTTAAAAAATTCTGAAAAGGTGAGTTCATATGCTCAGATTGTCCTGATACTGCGAGAACTTCTTTCAAGTTATTGCTTCGATGATACAACTCGTAGATTTTGCTTGCGAGCTTCAATTTAGGGGGTTGATTTTTTTTCTCTGAAAGGAAGTAGGAACTGATTGGCTGCCGAACAGGTCAATAGCATGACTTACACAAGAATAGATGTTACACGATCCAGATTTGCTACGAAGGAGCAGGTAAAGTCATTTACGACTGAGGTCTCTCAAGTCAAGAAGGATTCTCACGTATGTCACAAATATGAGCGGTGCCGGTGAACGATCGCGTGATGCGGGCCCCGGGCCCGGCTCAATGGCGACAAGGGATTGACCTCGGACACTTGACGCTCTCGACAAACGATGTAATCTCTTCACCACACTCAAATTCAACTTTAGTACCTGGACCATCATCCGCGTCGTTCGTCTTCAAATACCGTGACCCCGCTCATACCCTCGCTGTACCAATGACAGCGACTGCGGCAGCGAGATTTGGGTATTCGCTCTATACATGACTTAGAATCGACTGAGCAAGGTGAGGGACACTCCGACTTCCTTTCATTGACCCTTACTTACTGAATATATGTCCTACATCTTGTCCTTATCACAAGAACGGAGACAAACCATTTTTATTTTGGTGGTGCCCTTGTCGGCCTGAATCATGTGCGGTCCTTGCTTGAAACATCTCACTGTCGGTGTTTCCTGGTAAGAGAGAGCAACTTCTTCCTGAGCAAGTCCAGGTACGTTCGTTCAGTACTAAATGGGATGGTAAAGACTTTCAGAGACATAAAAGGAAGTCCAAGTGGAGAAAAGAGGTATCACGTCGCGAGGCACTTATAAGCTTCTATCAGTGGCCACGAACCCGTCCGCGACCACCAGCTCAGATTCTCCTGTATATTCCTGAATCATATGGATATGCGAAGACGTGCATCGTATGTGGCGGGTAGATGGGACTGGGGTGGCGGCCCGGTGCTAGTATCAGCGGACGAGGTTCGGCCTGGAAGGCAATGACGATCTTGGCCTCAGCGTGTCAGGGAGTACAACATCCCATGACGGGTCATATTCTTTAATCTCAGGATGACAGTCGAGGGTCGGCCGAGTGGCAGCATGACGACACGTGCGATGTCATAGTTTAATGAGCAGGCGACGGTCGTGGGTGCGCGCGGTATGGATGAACTCGGTAGCCCGAAGACGCAGCAAGAGTTGTTGACATCTAGAAGGGAAGACGGCGGGGATGCGGACGAGGAGGGAAGGGCGTACACAGCTTCGTACGATGCTCATGCTGCTACAGCCTCTTCGTGCACACACGGCGTTTCGTCGAGCTTGCTTCATCCCTTCCCCCTCCTAGTTCCGAGTCTCCGTCTTCGGGCAGTATATCTCCATTCGAAGGATATGGTGCAGTTCGAGCTGGTCCCATTAGGCTCAAGTGACGTTGAGTGGTTGGCCTAGGAGTATGCGGGTGACACAGGTTCAAATACAGAGAGGGTGAAGAGGTTTGGTGAGGGTGTTGCTGGGTTATACTTAGAATTTGAGATACTATAATCTCCTTAAATAGTACCTAATCTATTTCTTGTCACCTGGAACACCATCAAATGCGAGATAAGGACGAGATGCGAAATGCGCCCAGCTTTAAATGTCCCTAATAACACTAATCATAATCCTCACCTACCAAGGGCTTGCATGTACATATGAGTGCCCGATGACACCGTCGGACTTGAGCTTCACCATCGCGGCGGTTACCATCCCATTAACACAGGAAACCACACTCTTAGATAGGGTATATGACGAGACAACAATATCTTGAAATCTAGGTATATCCCAACCATGCCCCCACTAAATCCCTCCACCCTCTCTTTATCACAACCTGTGTATCACCCGCATACTCCTCAGCCAACCATTCAAGATACTTTGCATCACTCGAACTTAATGGGGCCAGCTCGAACTGCACCATATCCTTCGGATAGAGATACACTGTGCCTGGAGACGGGGCCTCGGAGGTAGGAGGGGGCAGGAACGAAGCAAGCACAGCGAGTTGAAACGCCGTGTGCGCATGAAGAGTCTGTAGCAGCGCGAGTGTCGTACGAAGCTGACGATCCGCCCTTTCCTCCTCGTCCGCATCCCCACCATCTTCCCCTCTAGATGAAGACGATCCCTGCTGCGTCTTCGGGCCGCCAAACTCATCCACACCGGGCGCACCCACGACCGTCGCTCGCCCACTAGACCACGACATCGCACTAGAGCGCCGCATCGCACGCGTCCTCGTGCTTCCGCTCGGCCGGCCCTCGATCCCCATCCCGAGATTACGAACATATGACCCCTCGTGGGTTGTGCTGCCCGACACGCTTAGGTCAAGATCGTCATCGCCCTCGAGGCTTATTGCCCCTCGCCCACTTGTACTAGCACCGGGCCGCCACCCCAGTCCCATCCAGACCCCCGCACATACGACGCATACGTCTTCGTATACGCGCCATATATCCGCCCATGCGGTTCCCAGCCCAGACATCGTCGTTGGCGCCAGGGGCTTACTATCGTTCTCTGAGCAGCATCGGTCATGTCCGAGCTGTAAAATTCTATCAAGCTCGTTCCACTGCGTCCCTTGATCAGTAAATTATTTCAAAGATGACATTAAGCACGCTCACGAGCTTGACATCACTCCACGCAAAACGCGTCAGTGAGAGACAGTGTGTCTGCCCCCGAGACGGCGGAGGAAGAACGGGTTTAGAGACGTAAAATGCAGGGCGAGGACCAGAGTGCGTCAGATCAATAAGGAGATCGTAACAAGAGGGCTTTTCAAGGAAAATGGCGTCCGTTGTGCACGCAATCCACCCAGACTCGCTTCCGAGACGGCGCATATCGCTGAGCGTGACCATCCCAAGCACTCTGAGCGGGTCTCGTGTACGTCCTGGTGTAGAAGATTGAGTTTCGTAGCACATGTCCGCTGCGGCATAACAAAGAATGCAAGCGGCCTCGACGGGGGGTTGAGTGTAGATGAGGATACGCCGTCGGCCCAGGACGTGTCTGTAGATTGTGAGAGAGGAGGGGCCGAGGATGCGGAGGAGATGTGAGAGGTGGAGAGTTGGATGGGAGCTAAATTCTGTGGGCTATGGGAGAAGTCAATTAGAAGTTGAAGAGAGTGAGAAGATGGCTTACGTCGCTAAAATCTTGATTCCAGCCGTTCCACTCAATCGTATCTACTCTTCGTATCTTTCGCTCTTCGAAAAATGCACGCGCAGGCTCCCATTGACTCTCAGTTGGCTGTACTAGTCCTACTTCCTCGCATTGGTTGTATATGACCGTGAGGAGGTCCTTAAGAGCGGCCGTGTGTCTCCATGGACGTGGTCTCTGAGACCGGGCAAGAAGGACACCAAGGGATGAGAGGCGAAATCCTCTCTGTCCTTGTTCTTGGGTTTTCCGGCGACGGAAGATACACACGCCGTGTTGGCCGTCCTTCGTGAAATACCTAAGAATATGACAGTGAGAAGAAGATATAAGTAGTACAAAGTGTCGACAAACGTACACAACGTCACGATCAATAAGATGTAGCCCACTAGGAAGGACACTAAACTCGATGTTGTCGAGGTTGAGATCTAGAGTGCCGATGAGAGGTTGTCAAATGCAGTTAAAAGTGGTACAAACCGTCGCTTGCTTTGAGAGACCAGTCAACGAGATTACCCTGAGTTGGATGAAACGAGGCATGGAAGACCGCAACTGAACTGTTCCGTTAGCCGAGCGGAAACGAGGCAAGGGTCATGATCCCACCGAGATCTTGAGGAATGGCCGTCATTTTAGCGCCCAGGTGTTCAGACAAGGAATATATAGGAGAGTCTGAGCTGGGGGGGTATCGTTATGGTCGTGGATGGGCTCGTAGCCGCCACTGATGGATTGAAGAAGCTCACAAGTGCCTCCGAAGAACGAGGCAGTTAAATAATAAGGCCTCTTCTGATGGACCCGTGGTAGAAAAATTTACTGGGCAAGCAACGGCCGATTATGCTTGTAGGCAGACGATAATAGTACAGTATTATCCACCCACAGAGACTTGGGAGCCTTCGTGGTCAGTGGTGAACTAGGGCAATGACGGTCACACGGTCGTGACAAATCTCTTTCCTCGTCATCATCATGTCTCAAGGCGGTCAGACGGTCAGCGTCAACGACCTCGACGTTGCACAACTTGCAGATGTTCGCAAGCAGCTCGAGGATGTTGGTATATTCACATAGTCCTTTGAAGCATGCTCAATTCAGACAACTCACACAGGAACTCAACCACCTCACCAGCTCTTTCGCCCAGCTCAAGCAAGCTCAGGCTAAATTCAAGGCCTGCATAGAGAACGTCCGTGAGGTCAAGCCTGAGAATGCTGGTGCGTATTTTTCATTGATTTTCTGGTTTTTGTATGTTGATGTCACGTAGACAAAACCATTCTTGTCCCATTGACCAACTCACTATATGTTCCTGGAAAGCTCTCCGACCCCGATCATGTCATCGTTGATGTTGGTACTGGGTACTACGTCGAGAAAGTATGTCGCAACTCTGATTCATGATCGTGACTTTAATCGAGCCATCGTAGACGCGCCCACAGGCTCTCAAACACTACTCCAACAAGGTCGAATACATTCGTACAAACATTGAGACGTTGGAGGATACCATCGCTAAAAAGCGTGACAATATGGCATACTTGACGAATATACTACAGCAGAAGATACAAACCCAGACACAATCCAAGAGCTGATTTATTGCGAACGCGTTGAATGACCTCGTCTGATGGACCCACGATAAGATTTATTAATTGCATTCATCGCTCACGATTGAGAAAAAGCGAAACCTTTTTCATATTAATCCAGTTGTATAACGAAAACCATCTACTAATGGTAACACCAATCGATGATCAGATCCATACGATATGGACCATAATGGCAAGTAGATCTTTGCTTTATTCTTCTTTTCGCAACTCATCAGCAAACACTAGGAAGTCGCTAAGCCGATAAGTCAAACACCCAGGAACAGTCTGCCGATCTCGAACAAAGTACTTAAAACGCATAAATGGTCCGCAAACATGCTGAACAAGAAGTGTGGGTGACAGTTTGGGCTCCAGAACAGGATTTCATGAATCAGATGGTAGTTGATCTCTGTCGATCTGTGCTCTTTTTCTACACGAGTAAACTTGAAGTTCCGCGAAAGGAATCACGGTTGCAAAGGACATAAGCTTGCTCGCTGAGAGTCAGCGAGATACTGGCACAGGGAACCGCTAGTCGTCGGACGACCTTCCACCTGATCGAATGACTCTACTTCCATCAGAACTTTCTCGAAGGTTGAGAACTAGCCGTGACACCATGAGACTCGTGATTCTAGAGGTAGAAGGATTTCATTATCAATTACCAGGAAGGGGATGAGGCAGCCTACAATGTGCTGAAGCTTGCATTGATAGCTTTGAGGTCAGGCTGTATCCGCAGGCTGAATTGGTCATCTGTCTTCCAAATCAATCGAGTAGCTTACAGGTGCGAGCTGGAACATAAGATCAGGGTTGTGTCAAGACCCAAAGAAGTGTACTCACCATGAAAATAAGGACCGTTACGAGATTCACAATGAATATGACACCAAAATACATGATTCCTGTCATTGCAGTGCCACTTAGAACAGCATCTACGAATGACAGGAGAATCGCCATACCATCAATAAGTATACGGTCCCAGAGATTGAGACCAGCGCCATTCTGCCGATGAGTGTGCTGTAATACGCGATACAATGTTGCAAAGAAGACAATTGAATCTGTTGACAAGGATAAGATGAACAGTCAGTTATTTCTTCTGTGACACGCTACCGAAGATCAATTCCGTAATCCATGTGAAGGCCATGCGTCTGCGTTCCAATAAATACCATACTCGAGTTAATTACTACGTCCATTGGAATACTCACATGTACGTCCTTCCTGTCAAGATGCAGCCAACAAGACCTCGTAAGGCTGGAATAAGCTCGCCCTACCCGATTGTGGCGCAGATGACACATACCTTCTGGGAGCATGAGGCTTGTACCATCTGTAAAGGACCACTGCATCCAACTCAGATTATGAACCATGATCTCGGAGATAACCACATACTATCTTTACTGCCAGTTCCGCAGCGAGGCATAAGCTACCCAGAATAGCCACGACCAGTTTCCTAGAGTACATGGCATACAAACGAAGTATGAAGATAGCTGAAGCGTCGGGTCGAAAAGTAGTATACACAGAAGGACAGACGTACATACCTCCAATTGCGAATGCTGTCACTACCTTCAGAGCCTCTGGAAACAGGACATAGCGATTGCAAACCGCCTTGCTCCATGGATCGTGAAAGGCTAGTGAAGGTTTTGGTTATTGACATTTCCAGTCCAAGAAAAAAACATAGAAAGTATCCTTACAAATAATAACGATAATATATCCCAACGGTGTAGCGTAACGATTCTACAGGTATCGCTTTCATCAGTCCAAGAAAACAGGAAAAACATGGAACACACTATGGTCCACAATATCGTTAGTGGGGTGAAATTCCTTGACCAGATATGTTCTATCTCGTCGCCCATAGTGAGAGCGATGTCATAGAAAAGCATCACTTAAAAACTTCCATGAGGATCCCAAAAGGAAATCAACGGCGACTCAGAAAACCCACCACATGAGGCAAGAGAGAACATTTTTGCTGCCATCCTGAAGAATGGTCCAACATAGTTGTGTGAGAAAGACAGACAGATTGAGATTGACCACGTACAATTCGCCTGCAATGCGTGCAAGTTCTGAGTTGCTGGGTGCATCAGACATGTCAATGGCAAGAGTGTGCAGGGATACAAAGAATCACTTGAAAACAGAAGTAAAGGTAATGATCAGGGTGCACTTTCTTCATTATAAGAGGATGAATCAAAGGCATAGTTTATAATTGACACTCATGTGCATGTACACCGCCTGTTTAGGCACCGTAGTGAATGATTTGGACCATAATCAACTTGAATGATCGTCTGATACAGCCTGCCAGTGATACTCCATCATCATGATTTTGAGGGAATTTTGAAACACATTTGCACTTTCCGTAAGTATGCTTCTAAGTCTCAGACCAAGACCTCCTCTCTCACGTTTTGTGAGAGTGTGAGAGCATAAATATACTTCTGTCGCAGAGATATGATGCCGATTAGGAATACCACGTCAAGTCATGAAGGTGATGAAGATGATATGGGCGGGAAAGAGTCGCGATCAAAATAAGGCTATGAGCCTGAGATATGTTTTAAAAAATGAAACAGAAAGACTTCCGCTTTATCATGTGTGTAATGGCCGTGCGGATCTATGTTCGATTTATGAAGCTATTTCTGTGCTTATTATCCCACAATCATATTGCATGGTGCGGCGTTTTACAAAAGGGGGTATCACGTATCGATTACGTCGTAGTCAGCTCAGCATCAACTTGTCAAGATCCCGAGATAAGATGGACAAGATAAGCCAAGATTAGATTTCGAGTGAGGAAACTTAGAGTTTAGACAGATTGGGAATCGAGAAACTGTGTTGATTCCACGAAGGCTGGTAACGAATACATGAAGGTTTATATAGACAGAGTAACATAGGAGAAACATTAATAAGGAGTGAATAAAATGGAAGAAGTCTGAGAATCGTAAGCTCGTGAAATCAAACAAGAATAGAAGAGGAGAAAAGGAGGAAATTATGATATCAGAATGAAACAATAAAGGAGAATCGAAAATCAGATGTAGTTGAAAAGTGTCGGGGTTCGGAAGAGACTTAGTACTAGGGAAGTTTATGACATTATCCCCCTTTGAGAATTGAGTCAGCGTAGTCTTTGGAGGCTGGACGGCGCGCAATGCGGCCAGAACGAGTCGTAGTTTGAACAGGAGGTTCGAAATCGCGTTGTGCAGGTGCCGGAGGAGGTGAAGGCGAACGGATTGGGTGATGAATGGAAGCGTCGGAATAAGGAATAGGCACGGGTAAACTGGTGATGGGAGTGCGGTCGAAGTAGATTTGAGGTGGACGAGGGCGACGAGGGTTACGTCGATGCCAGTGTTCAAGGGTCTCGCGAAGTTCGGAGGGAATGTCAGAAAGGGTTACCCAAGAGTTTTCGGAATCAGAGAGGTTTTTCCAGTGGACGAAGTAATCATAACGTCGACCAACTTTTCGGCTGTCAATGATAGTGCCGATATCGCGTGGC
>JAGGAR010000055.1:2786-32877 GCA_017657315.1 Termitomyces sp. K1Ag | reverse complement strand
TCTATGGCGGCAGGTTGCGTTCAAGTAGTGTCTCATGTTTGTCCGATGTCGGGTCCTTTCCCAGGAGACAGAGACAGAAACAGCGGTAGCAAGAGGTTCGCGAGGCGTTGTGATTGCTGGTGAAAAGTGCTCCGACTGGAGTGCATACTTGCGTAGTAAACGTGTATTTGAGATGGGGATCCCAGGCCGCAAGGCAATTCAAGTTTAACTAAGTGTTCTCGTCAAGTCGCGCAATACCATGGAAGGCCCAGGAAGGGTGCCAGGATGCGATATTACGAGGAAACCAAGGAGCAATTCTTCGAAGGGTTGGCACAGGTGTCAGACTGGGGAGAAAAATAAGATAAATATTACATAATGTTGAACTGAAGGGGAATTCGCACGCTACGAGCATCCGACTGCCACTGCTGGCGCTATATAGAGCCTATTTTCATTGGGAAAGAGAAAAGAAACCTCAGGTATCTAATTTCTCTCTGGAAAAAGACTTTTTCCGCTAATGTTTCCGCCAGCAGCACCCATACCCACAACCGGCTTCTTTTCTCAGTGTTTCCCATGGAAACAGTGCGCTGTCAAAATATAGTTAGCCGGATAGACTCGTGATGATAAGCGTTAGGATCATGAGATCCGCGCTGGCCGCCATGATGATGGGCCCATATATAGCAAGAACGCACGCGGTCCGAATTTTGGCTTTCCCCCTGCCTTTCCCCACCATGGCGCCCTACTTTCTGCGAAACCTCGTCCCGCGCAGAGAGCAGCGCGCTCAAGCCCGTCCGTTGCTGCAAGTCCTCGTCGGTCTGACGTGGGTCCAGTGGGCCCTGTTTTTCTCAGGGTGCGTCGCCAAATACCCCGCAATCGAGCTTGGGTGATCTGACCCCATCGCGACAGATGGCTCGCGTGGACTTGCGATGCGATCGATTTCTTTAGTGTGTCGCTCAGCGTATCGCAGCTCCAAGTCCAGTTCAACAAGTCGACACACACCATCGTCTGTCCATTTCCTTATTGTAGTCGAAAACACGCGAATCTAACGTTCTCCGCGTTCTATTAGACCACCGCTATAACCCTCACACTCCTCTTCCGAGCCGCAGGAGCCGTACGTTTTCCCTTCCTCCAAATCTCGCCATCGACACTGACAAAACCAATCCCAGGCCATCTTCGGTATCCTCTCCGACCGATTCGGGCGCAAATGGCCCCTAGTCGGCAACCTAATCGTCGTCGCGATCCTCCAGCTCGGCGGCGGCTTCGTCAACACCTTCCCCCAATTCCTCGCACTCCGCTCCCTCTTCGGTATCGGAATGGGCGGAATATGGGGTCTCGCAGCATCCACGGCGCTCGAGAACCTCCCCGTCGAAGCCCGTGGGCTCGCAAGTGGCGTCCTGCAACAGGGATACGCTGTCGGGTACCTCCTCGCCGCGTGCATCAACTTGAGACTCGTCCCGGAGACTGCACCGAGATGGCGCACCCTGTTCTGGACGGGGGCGGGCATATCGCTATTTGCGGCGGGGATAAGGGCTTTGTTGCCGGAGAGCGAGGTGTTTTTGCGCGCGAAGGCGATTGAGAAGGCGAAGGGGACGTCGACGGGGAAGAAGACGAGGGTGTTTGTGAAAGAGTCGGGGGAGATGTTGAAGCGGCATTGGGTTTTGTGTATATATGCTGTTTTGCTGATGACTGGTGCGTTGAGCTATCCCCCCTCCGTGGCGCCTCTGATGACGCTGCGCACACACGTAGGATTCAACTTGACGAGGGAGAACTTGTCCAAGTTTGCATCCAAGTTTACAGGAGTTGTCCATGAGAATATTGTTCGAGACGATGACAGTGATCAGCAATTGCATTTTATCTCACACATCTCCGGACGCACTGGCAGGGTTTACTTGATAACAAAAAAAAACAAGTTCGAAGGATGAGTCAAGCCTCCAGATATCCAAGTCCTTAGATGGTCGACTACTGTACAGTTTTCCGCGGACTTTGCCGAGTACTGGAACAAGAGAAAGTATAACACGTGGGTCTTTTCTCCCCGTCACTATCGATTGCACTTAGCTGTTCATGCAGACGGCCGTCTGAAGAGCTTACGTTGTCCGTACGGTCTACGTTCAGACCATGATGAATTAATTAAAAGTTTGATCTTCCAGGTCTTTCCAAGTCTCCCTCCGATCTCGGGCCCAACGTCAAGGTACACCTGTGTTGCATGCTGTCGTGGAGTGTATTCTGGGATACACCTTCAAATGGAAAAGCCTCCTCATTGAAGCTCACTCACGCTAGCTATGAACAGAACCTCCATGAATGGAGTTCCTTGGGGACTCTGTGTTTTTTTTTTTATATCATCCTCCAGGGAAGAACTATAGCCCTGGTCACATTCACCTTCGGAAATCTGCCATGGTTAATGCTCATATTCTCGCTTATATTTGCCTTTCCTCGTTTACGTCGGCCGATGCCACTATGCCGGGAAGTAGCTCTGACGGAACGATCGCTCTCCTGCCTGAGACTCCTGTGATTTACCTATGACAGTGGGGGCAGTATTCTTGGATTCCTCTGGGGACATCGACGTCGCCACGATCGGTTATGACCAAAGTTGGAATCCTTTCAATTTTGTACCGAGTTGTTCGCGACGACGTCGATGTCCCCTTGTCGAGGCTCTCTTTGTGGGCAGATAAGCATGGCAAAGAGCTCCAGTATCGATATGAGAAGGAAAAGGGTAAGGTCAGTTGTATTATATTGGTGGACGAGGAGGAATGTTGAATCACGGAACTGTTATGGTCGATCCAGCTAGGAGAAAGTCAAGTTCATGGCTGCAGAGCATGCAATAAAGTGCGGAAACGAGGTTCGGCGAAGAAAAAGAAGGCGCTCAATACGATTGATTCCAAATAGACCAACGGGAAACAGGAGTCCCTTTTTCAACGGCGGGTCAATGTTTTATTTCTGACAAAAGCATCTATTCAACTACACAGTATTTGAATTTTGATTTTGTGATGCGTATGCCAATCAATTTTGGCTTGGCTTACTCCAGGTTTTAGCTTCTCCGTCATTTGGTTGTAGGAATCAGCGAGGATAGTGACGGACACGAGGAATCTGTGGTTGATGCCAGCTTTTAATTCCTTCAGGGTTACTCGAGGTCACTTGGTGGCACGAGTACGTACTGTGAGTTTTTCTAGCCTTTATATCCGCCAACCCGTCCAGTACCCGTCCTCATTCTACCCCCATCCCATTCGTCACTTACCCCTTCATCTATCTGTCTTCACACTCGAATTACTGACTACCTGTCTCCCCCACCCTTCTCTGTGTCCTGGAGCGACACTACCCTCTTCTTGTCCGACTTCTGAATTCCTCCCCAAACAACCGCTCTACATTCTCCGCTCTAACAATTTACCCAATGCACTTTCCTTCTGCTTGTCAGACAGCCTTACTAGAGGTTGTGCGCGGGGTGCTTATCGTTGTCCAAAACGCGCAATCGGACCCACAGTCCGACATTCGTCAGTTCATAGCTTTCAGTCACCATGGCCGAGAACCGAGAATGTACTCGCGTTAATCGGTGTCTTTCACTCTCTCAACGTTGAGCGATAGATTCGACCATCTTGTTCTGATGACAAGTCTCTTTTCGTTTGTTCGCATACGAATTGCGAAATTCGGCCTTATCTTATGATTTATTCCGCATCCCTCCGATCTGACCGTAAGTACAATTATCCCTCCGTACTGCACGCACATCGGCCTCTGAGACGGATTTTGATTTTGATTTGAGAGAACTCCTTCGGATCTCACGCCTCTGCATGCATCAACACGCAGTATTCATATTCTGTGGTCTGACAACCAAGGGTGCGATCTCAGACGTATGCAAGTCGATATTCTCAGTTCCCGCGAGACAACAGACATCGAACCACGAGACGAGGCCATAACCAGTCGAACTCAGTACCCAGAAGAGGTGAGGATGAAATTTGCTTTATCTCGAATTCTTCACAACCTTTATATATTCCTTCTCTATAGAACTTCCAGCTGCATATCGCGGATTGAGAGGTAGAAGGAATGCTATCAGATGTCAAAAGGTGAGAAATTATGAAACCCTCCACTCGTCAGAGCTAAAACTTTTGAAAGTAACCAATCGCGAACCTTATTTTCCTGACTCTCGATCCTATCGGAGTCCATTTGACACATCAGCAGCCGATTTGACGACCCATTGCAACGAGCTCGACACTTTCCTCCCACGGCAAGAAATGTTCATTCACCTTTTTGTCTACTCTCTTTCCCACCGTAGATAGCCTTCATATTTCGTGGTGTTTACCTCCTGATCTGCCTAATCCTAGACTACTGATTCAATCTTTCATCAACCGTGATACCTTTTACCCTCTCATTCCCCGCTCAAGTCTTGCATTTCTACTTTATCCCGCCTCTGTTGTGACAGAACTTTTTCCCTTAAACTACAAGCCAACAGATTTGCCTTTCCGTAACTTCAGAAGATATAAATGTCGCGATTAATTCTGGAGTTGATGATAGAGTTCGAGGATATAGTAATATCGAGAGCCGGGTAAGAACATTGATTCCGACTCTGGTCCTCGGTATTCTATGTGTCGAAATAGCTGAAATTAGCGAGCTTCTAGAAAGGACGTAGATTATCTTCTTCCATCTTCCGTGACCATGAAAATGCCATGACTTCGTGTATGGATCAAGCGCGTTCTCAACTTGTGTGGACGCGTTAGATCACATGCTCTACCATCACCGGCAGGTGAGGAAGCCGGCGGCCCGGGACGCTCCATCTCAACTTGTTTTCGGCCAGGGGCATGTTCCATTCTACACATACCGACATCCACCTTGGCATGTACATACAGCATCAGTCAGCGCAGCCCGTAATCGGAGATGATGTGACTCCAGTAAAATCTTCGCCATGTCGATACCAAGTACGTATGTACGTGCCTGTGACCCCACAGAAGAAGTAACGTATCACTTGATGCCGTTTAAACTTGGACGCCCACACACCTCCCACTCACATGTCGACATAAAAATTATCGTTTTCCAACACGTCGAGTCTATTATTGTCAGGTTCGTACTACGTTATTAAATATCAGGAAGTAAATTATCCTACATACAGGCGTTCTGATGGAAAGGAGAAGGGTGAGCTAACGATATCACCAACTTTTGCTTTCGGTGACCTTCGGCAGTCTGCTAACCGGTATGATCAGTTTTAGAATTTACCGCTCATGCCCAGCGCGTCATCTTAAGCCTTCCAGCCTATTTTTCACAATGTCAACTCCATATTCCTTCTAAGACGACGCATTTCTACCGCTGTATGCATTCCGCCGGTTCCGCTGGTTCGACGGACCCATAAGTACTTAGAGCAGTCTTGAAGTCAAAGTGATCCTCGTTGAGATATAACTTTGGTGATCATTATCATACATGATCTCACCTTCTTGCGATCACATCGAGTTCACCGAGCTCTCCCCGAACTGACGTGTAATCGTCCTTATAAACGCCTTCTTTTTGATTGCCTCTGAACCAACAGCATTCTAGTTTGTTGACAATGTCTTCCACACCTCTACCCATGCTACCACTCATCGAAGACCTCTTCATACCAGACGCGATTGATTTCAACATCAAGAACAATGCCGAACAACCCTTCTTCACGTTTGCTGATGCTAAAGCTCCCAATGGTCTTCAAGTCATCACCCATCTCGAGTTTGGAAGGGCAGCTCATCGCGTTGCCCATGCATTGAGGCCTGATCGTTCAGGAGAGGATGGCCAAATCGTCGCGATCATCGCTCTTTCAGACTCAATGTTATATCACGCAATCGTCGCAGGGTGCATCATTGCAGGCCTAGTGGTACGTTACCCTGTCTCTTTCTACCAGGAACAAACGTTTTAACGCGATATCACAGCCGTTCCCTATATCTCCTCGAAACTCACCAGCTGCTGTAGTCAATCTCCTCGAGAAAACTTCGTGCCGCCGCCTGATTATGACCAACATCACGCTCAAGGCTCTCACTGACGGTATTTGTGCAGAAATCGCAAACACTCCTCTCGCCGAGGTACTTCAAGTAGAAGAGGTTCCGTCCTTTGCTGTCGCATATCCCAACCTCGGTCACGAAGCTGCCGATCATGCATTCGAGCCCTATCCAGGTCCTTCCAAACCCCTGTTGAAGGACGATACCTGCATCATCATCCACTCTTCTGGAAGCACCGGATTCCCCAAGGCTATACCGCAGACACACCGGGCATGGATGAATTGGGCCCTGCTTCGTGCGTCTCAGCCCTTTATCACGAGTTCATTGACTGACTACTCCTTAGCTGGTCTTGACGACTTCCGGAAATACACCCCACGTCTCGTCATAGGCTGCATGGCGCTCCCTGCTTTCCATACTCTTGGACTGTACATGCAACTCCTCAACCCGATATACGGGATCGTTTCTATCACGCTATACCCTCCCACCGCGACTGCTCCTGATCTGCTACCCGTGACTGCGTCGCCTCAGAACATCCTCGAACACCTCCAGCTGACGAAGTCAAATTCACTCGTTATCATACCAACCCTACTACAAATATGGTCCAACAGTCCGGACGCCGTGAAGTTCCTGTCAACGCTCGTATTCATCGTATGTTCCGCTGTCTCTAAGATGATATACATGACTGATTTAATCTCGCATAGGGATACTCTGGTGGATCGCTCGCACCGAAACTTGGGAACCACCTCATTGAAGCTGGTGTTCATATCCACCCAGTTTATGGCGGGACAGAGTTCGGCGCCCCGACTTTCATTATGACGCGGAAGGGCGAGGAGAACGACTGGGAGTATATGCGATTCTGCGATCGTGTCAAGATCAGATGGGTTCCTCAGGGTGACGGGACGTTCGAGTGTCAATTCTTGGTACGTTCATTCTTCATCACCTTGATTTTTCAAGTCAATGTATCTCTGCAGGCATGGGAAAAGCATACACCTATGGTTTTGAATCTGCCGGATGTCAAAGGATATGCGACAGCGGATCTATGGACTTCTCATCCAACGAAGAAGGATTTCTGGAAGATGTAAGGTCACCCTGACATCAGTCAACAGTGGTTCTGAGTCATTCGTAGTGTTGGTCGTGTAGACGATGTGATCGTTCACTCGTCCGGAGAGAAAACTGTGCCTGCTCCGATGGAAGACATCATCATGAGCAGCCCACTGTACGTATGAAGTCTTCCTGCCAGCATCGAGCTGCGATCCTGATATATCTATCATGCGCAGTGTTCAGGGAGTTGTGATGTTCGGCCGCGAGCGTGACCAGGCTGGTATTTTGATCGAGCCCAAACCTGGCAACAACATCGATGTCAATGATCACGAACAACTAGCTGCACTGCGTAACAAACTATGGTTAGTGACTACCATTGTTTTTTTTTTCTGACACTTGATATGACGTCTGATGATCACGTACTCAGGCCCATTATCGAAGAAGCCAACAAGATCGCGCCGGCGTTCAGCAGAATCTACAAGGAAATGATTTTGATCACGTCTGATCAGAAACCATTACCTCGTACAGGGAAAGGAACAGTGATGCGCAAAGCCGCATTGAACGTTTACAATGAAGAGATTGTCGCGCTGTAAGTTGATTCCATTTCTATATAATCTATTTAATCGTTACCTTAACAACCGATGGTAGATATGAAACTGTGGATTCGAGCATCAAGATCGCCGAGAATATCGCACCTCCAGCAAGTTGGGTTCTCACTGACGTCCAAGCCTGGATTGTTGAACAGGCGACTGATCTTCTATCCGGAAAGAAAGTGTCTGCTTCAGCCGATCTGTTTGAGCAGGGATTTGACAGGTATCTTCTTTTTTTTTTTCAACATACTCGTTTCCTGTCTCATCATTTCGCGTTATAGCCTAAGTGCAACGTTCCTTCGTCTTCGCATCATCGGAGCTCTTCGCGCTTCGAAGATTGATTCTATTCGGAAGGCAGCACCGACACTGAACCAGAACCTGGTATATTCCTACTCTATCATCCAGGACTTAGCCTCCCATCTCGTGTCTCTTTTCACGTCTGATGGTGTCGTCCAGAAGCTCGACGTTGCGCGTCACTCGGCGCTGATTGAAGAGATCATCAAGAAGTACTCTTTTGGTCTCGATGGGTCATCCACGAACTCCGATATTTCCAGGTCAGGTCCCGCTGTCGTTCTTCTCACTGGTTCGACTGGAAACCTTGGCTCCGAAATTCTTGCTGCACTTTTGGCGGACGATCGAGTCGAACGGATCTACGCATTCAACCGTCCTTCGCAGGGATCGCTCACGATCAAGCAGCGACATATTGAACGATTCAAGGAAAGAGGTCTCAAGACAGACCTACTAGATGCCGCGAAATTGTCATATGTCTCCGGGGATGCGACGCAGCCGAATCTAGGTCTTGATCGTGGTCAGTACAGCAATGTAAGATACAATGTCGTTTCGATTGCTCAATTAAACATTGATGGCTCCTTTATATCATACAGCTCAGCCGAACGGTTAACATCCTTATCCATAACGCGTGGAAACTGGACTTCAATCTGTCACTGCCGGCGTTCGAGCCTCATATCCAAGGGACACGTCACCTCATCGATCTCCTGAAATCGGGACCGAACGTAGCGAATTCACGATTCCTCTTCACTTCTTCAGTCTCCTCTGCTCAATCCTGGCCCAAGTCGAAAGGACCTTACCCCGAAGAAGTTGTGACTGATGCATCATTTGCAGCCGGAGGAGGATACGGAGAAGGAAAATACGCAACCGAACGGGTAAGTTCATTTTTCATTGATCGTCAAACTTTCAGTTGACATGGGCGTTCAGATCCTGGCCACAAGCGGTCTACAAGCCACGTCTCTTCGCATCGGTCAAATTTCAGGCGGTCCGCCGAAAGGTGCATGGGCTACTACAGACTGGGTTCCGATCCTTGTCAAGTCGAGCGTTACGGTCGGGTCGCTCCCAGATATTGAAGGGGTATGGCGATCCCTTATGGTCTGAAGATTCTGTGGGCTGAAATTTAAATCTTTGAAGGTCATATCATGGATTCCTATGGATACCGTCGCAGCTGCCATCATCGAGGCAGCCTTAGGAGACAAAACATTACCCATGGCGGCCAACCTCGTCCACCCTCGACCAGTCGAAGCGAAGAAAGTCATTGGCTGCATCCAATCTGCGATCACGGACATCCTTGGGAAGCACCTGGATATCATTCCGTTCAACAGATGGCTTTCAATCATCGAGCAGTCCGCCACCGCCGCTACCCCGAATATTCTGACAGACATTGTGAGTTAATTTCGTACGATGTCGTTCACAGATATCAATGAGTCATTAAACTATTCCTAGCCTGCAATTAAACTGCTCGATTTCTTCCGCCTCATGTCTCAAGGAAACGACGAGATCGTCTCATCCAACTCTCCCAGTGCAGAAGCTGGTGGTTTGACGACTTTCGCGACTGAAAAGATGCTTCTTTCCAGTCATACTGCGTTGGGAAAACTTCTGCCGATTGGAAGAGAAGATGCTACGCTGTGGGTAAAGTATTGGCGGGAACTGGGTTTCTTGAATTAGCGCAGACACACACTGCTGACAAGATGATGATTACATCTTCGGGCCGCCTTGGTCTGCCACATATCTTCTGTGGTCTTCACGTTTCGCCGCGTTGTCGTACTTGAAATGAGCGTCCTTCACATCCTAGTTCGAATAATCACCAAAGATATTTTTTTCAGTGTTTTCATGCTTTGTGGCGAATATCCATGACTACTGATCATAGCCTTTGTTTCGGTCGATGCATGTTATCATAAGACAAACGTGGGAATCAAATGAATTTCTCTAAAAATGATCACCCTCGGCGCCGGCTTTTGTATCACTACACTGTCCAACTCTATAACTGACCCCACGATATGACGCCTGTCCTCGAGCTCTGTGTTGCTGATGTTGTTGCCTACTCTTTAGGCATGTGGTTCGTGTACGAACTGCTCAGATATTGTCTCTCCGGCTGGCGTGGGGGAGTTCAAACGACGTCATTAAGGGGACCTCCCAGTCAAAGTCTCTTGTTTGGTCTAACTCGTATCATAAGAGAATCTGACGATGCTTCTATCTTGACGGAGCAATGGGTCAAGGAGTATGGTTCAGTGTTCCGTGTTCCTGGAGTACTAGGATCCACGAGAGTTGTCATTGCCGACCCTAAAGCTGTCGCTCATTTCTACTCAAAAGAAACCTTCGGCTACGTTCAAACGTCATTGTCCAAGTCCTTCCTCGCACAAGTTGTAAGCCCTTACGCGTTTCCTTTGCAAATTATGTAAACCTGAAGCGCTCAGTTTGGACGAGGGTTGTTATGGGCTGAAGGAGAAAGCCATCGGAGGTTTGTGTTTAAGAATCATTGAGAGGATCACCAGTTCAGACTCTGGTTGTTTCAGGCAACGTAAAGCACTATCTCCGGCATTTAGCAACACCGCCATTCGCAGACTCACCTCGATTTTCTATGATTCATCTTATAAGGTTAGTGGTACCGCAATGATCGCATGTGATCTGTCATATCATGATCGTTATAGCTAAAGAACAACTGGGATGCAATGTTGGACTCTTCCACTGGCAATGGAGCAATTATTGATGTTCAGAAATGGTACGCTCAAATAGAATTCAATTGGAAGAAAACTCTGAAATAGACTAAAGGATGAACCACGTGTCGTAAGTGATAATCGTATTGGCCTTGATCCACCAAATGGACGTCTCGCAGTCTCGATTCCATAGGAATTGCCGGATTTGGCCATGATTTCGGGTCTCTGGATGGAAAGGTACCCTCTGTCGCGCGTGCGTTTGAAGCGATGAAGACCGGATCCAGCACTCTATCCCTCTTTGTTTTTTTGCTTGGTTCTGCTTTACCTTTTCTCTTGAAGTTACCTACGAGTGACAACAGACAATGGTCGGAATTGCATATTGCGATGAAACAGATTGCAGATGATCTATTAGAAAGGACACGAAAGGAACGCGAAGGGTTGTTAGGCGAAAAGATGGAGGAAAAATCTATCATTGGATTATTAAGTGGGATATCGCACATTGATGGTTTATTGCTCCCTAACGATGCATCAGTCAAAGCGGAAAACACAGATACTCAGTTACGAATGTCACAAGAAGAGGTTTTGGCTCAAGTAAGCAAACTTCTTTCGACAGCTCCTGGATGACTGACAGCTTCTCAGATGGTTAGCACGTAATGATTGTTCATCGCAATTGCTTTTCTCACATCCCGACTAGAATACGTTGTTGCTTGCAGGATACGAAACTACGTCAAGTAAGTATCGGGCCTTATTATTTCCTTTTTTTGAGCTCACCAGAAGTCTAGTCAGTTTGACGGTAAAGCCGGAGTATGGAACGTTCATCTTTTCTCGATTGACATAGTCTTTTTCAGTGGGCGCTCATCGAACTTGCGAGGAAGCCTGAGAAGCAGCAGAAACTTCGTGAAGAGCTGGCTCAATTTTCTATTGCCGATCCTACTTGGGAACAACTCGCTTCAGGACTGCCATACCTCGATTCTATTGTTCACGAAGTGCTCAGACTGCATCCTCCTGTTTCAGATACGAACCGAGTTGTAGGTGATTGATAAGTTCTTTGATATCTGTACACTGAGAGGCAGATCAGGCGGCCGAAGACGATATTATCCCATTGTCTACCCCGGTTGTGACTCCCACAGGAGAAATAGTTTCGAGCATCGTTGTGCGAAAGGGTACCATTGTCACTGCCCCAATCCGTACAATCAACCAATCCAGAGCCTTCTGGGGACCAAATGCTAGGGAATTTGAACCCGAACGGTGGCTTCAAGAATCCGACATTCCAGCGAAACAGTTTCAAGGACATCGTCACATTCTCACCTTCTCTGACGGACCAAGGATATGTTTGGGACGTAATTTTGCTCTGACGGAATTCAAGGTTCGTCTTTCCTGGGCATTCTGAAAACTGAAAACCAGAGAATGAACACATACCAAAGGCGGTACTTTCTGTCCTCATACGGAAGTATACTTTTGAACTGCTTAACGGTCCAGAGACAAAGATCGAAAAACACCGCTCGATCTTGCCTCGACCTAAGGTAGCAGGCCAACCCGGAGCAAAAGTCCCGATGAGGGTCAAACGTGTAGAATAGTGATTAACTTTAGATTGTCATCGCTTACCAAGTTTAGCGCTCATGCACTCACTCCTTGTGATCCGACAAGCCCATTGAGTTTCGTTTCAAGATTTTCTGCCATGTTCTACTCCACTCAGCGCACCATCCGATTCTCTCTCATTTGCGACTTCGATGACAGCGACCATACTCTGCGTCGCTACAGAGTTCCCAGGTACAAAACAAGGAAATCGAGACTCATTCGTCGCCCAAGTGCTCGTAATTTGTGATGTTGGTGAATGGACTACGAAATATGTTTTTTTTTCTCTATGAATGGCCTGACTTCCAAGGAGTTCCCGCTATCTAAGCAGTGCTAGCAAGTGCCTCGTGATTACCGATATTCTTATGGGCTGCGATTGCTATTGGCCCGCAGCCGTTTCCCTGATCAGATGTAACTCCCTGCGTGTGGCACCCGTGTGGACGAGTTGCTTCTGGAAGCCCACACTTGTCGAGCATGTACGTTATCACAAGATCTCAATTCATTACTTGGCATTGTCATATGCAACTGTCCTCTGATATGTAGGTAAGCAAAGATTTACACTGTCAGCGTTGTTGGCAGAAGTGTGTGGGGATAAAATACACATTTCAAGGTATATTGTTGTAGGTATACGGAGATAGCCCATAGAATACAAGACTACGACATACATGACAATAATGAGGATTACTTCCCAAATCGCCGCGTCGGACCAAAATAATCAACTTGATCTGTGAGCAACTCAAAACGTACAATGCAGCCACTACTACAGCAATCAGAATACATGTCTGATATTTGAAGTTGAGGTACTATCTCATATCGACATCGGTTCGCCCTGGGGGACTCGACTCGGAGCTGAAATAGGTTTCGAATGGAACGCGGGACGCAGTGCCGTGGAAACCTTGGAATCGGTGAAAGATTGACTATAAGGTGCCGAGGGGCTGTATCTATAGGTGCCCAGTGGCGGAGAAGGTGACGATGAGGGAGAAGAATTTCCTGGCTGACCAGAGCGCATGTGTGATTGGGAATATCGACTCGACGAAGGGCGTGTTTCATAAGAATCTTTGTCATGGTAGTTAGTCGGTCTCTCCCAGGGCTGTTTAGATGTCGTGTAGACAGGCGATACATCGTCTGGCGAGGAGTCGAGTTCATCTTCTTCGTCATCAGATCCATCCGAATATTCTTCTATCGAGTGGCTAGCGATGGGAGGATGACTGAATGAGTTCGTAGGGTGCGTTTCAGTGCGGGGATCTCCGGGAACAAAAACGAGGTTGTTAGGTGACCCACGTTTCCGGCGGCGACGGTTGTCAATTGCTAGGGGCCTGGGGACCCCTGGAGCCGTGTGGTTTCGATAGTGTCGACGCATATTCGAGTTCACGTTGAACTCACGAGCACAATTCGGCCAGGGACACCGGAAGGCTAAGTCAAGAGGTCAATTGAGTAATTATTACAAGGATCAAACGCAAGGGCGCGGCTTACGGGTGGCACCAGTGTGTGTGTTGACATGGATCCGAAGGCTACTGGGCCGATTGAATCGTTTGAAGCATGTCGAGCAAACGTGCTTCTTCCCGTTGTGAGAACTAGAGAGATCACCGTCGCTAGCGGCATCAGGGTCGTCAGGTGAGCGACTGCGAACAGGTTGAGAGCTCATAGGCGGGCCTGCAGGAAAAGAGATAATGCCGGCAGAGTATCCACCGTGAGGAGAGGTCATGGCAGACGGATATTGGGGTTTACGCGTAGAAGTGATGAAGCTGCTGCGGAGCGGGCGAGCTTGGCCGACGCCTCGCGCCGCAGGTTCGTGGTCCAAGACAGAGACTCTAAAGACAGTTCCGCCCGACATCTCGCCTTGAGGCTGGTGAGTGAAGCTTGTAGAGGTCCCCCCTCGGTTTGGGAAGGTGGCGCTCGAAGCAATGTGCTGGAGCGACGAACTAGATGGGTCAGAGCGCAGGACATCAAAGGAAAAGACCGGGGAATGCGAATCAGGACCGCTGTCGCGCCGCACATGTTGGCTGGAAGAAGAGGGACGGTCATCCTTCAAGACAAGACCAGGAGGTGCAGGCATTCGTGAAATAACTGCGTGCGGTGAATAACCAGTGGCTGTAGTGTGACGTCTCATAGTAGGCAGCGACGGAGAAGGGCCCGGGGAGATGATTTCCACGCGTTGAGATGTCTGTAGTCGTTGTGAGGATGGAAATCACAGTATTAAGGCAGAACGACCTACCGAGTCTTGGCGATGGGTTCCCAGCGATCTAGTGCGGCGACTTTCCTTCAACAGATGTTCTAAAGGTCATCAGTAGATATCGACAAAGTGGATCGTGCTTGCATACCAGGAAACATTTCGTGAATGCTAGGTAGAACGATGTTATGTTCATGTTGTATTGGCGACATCGTCGAGGGGATATACTAGTAGAAGACAAATTATCGAGTTGCGCGTCGACGAGCAGATCCCGGCAAGCTTCTTATATGATGCTCGGATACAAAGGAAGAGCCGACTACAAGACACAGACGATCAAGGTTGAGAATAAAGGCAATTAGACTGTGTCCGAGGCTTTAGCGCCGGGGAAATGGGGGGTGAGTTTGGTCAAGAGGTAGAGTGGATGAACTGCCTTCTTGAACGCTCTGGGAAGACCAAAAGGAGAATTCCGAGCAAGTATATGGTAAAAAGAAGACATCTAAATGGGTGATCTGATGCTTTATAGGCGCGGCGATGAGGATATCGGCAAAGCCGATACTGAAAGAGGAATAAATGGAGGGATTGGCGTTGCGCCCGATCCTGATTAGCCGTTACAGTGTGTCGTTACTGAATTGGCAAGGTATCGATTTGCCGCTCATGACAGGCATCCAAGGCTGTCTGTCTACCGCTCCATTACTGGGCTCCAGTTACCACGATGCAAATCCGAGGACCACCGTGACCCGCAAAGCTAGATGGAGGATCGATTCTAGCTCTGCAGATTGCCGTCTGTGACGTTGTAGGGTACCTCGCCCTCAAACCCGAAGTGATGACAGTCGAAGCGTCGCTTTCTGAACGGTGAATATGTCCATGTCCGGACAAGACAAAAGAAACGATGTCGTCGTGGGAAAAAGGTACTGTATGGACAAATACGACGATCACAAAAATGTGATTGTCACTCCGCGAAGCCCATAACACACGGACATGGGACGCTGAGGCAAGGGATCTGCACACCATCAATACATCTTTTCCTTTTACGCAGATCTTCTCCAATCGAGGCTAGCGAGTTTCCATTGCGCCATGGCAATTCTAGAAGAAATCTCCACGCGCTTCGGTGGCAGACCGAACCTCAATACTGCTGTTTCCAGCTACCATCGTGGATCCGTCTACTACCACATGGTCTACTTTGACTCCCCAAAGCCAAACTCTGAGCCAATATCGGTTTCTTAGATGTTCCCCGCAAGCTTCTAATTACCAAACTGCCGATCACGTCGCCGGACGGTGCCAACCGGTGTTCTTAACCTGCAAGCTTGGGACAGAGGATTTTCGGCGGACGAAGATCTGCAAGAGACGGCTACGGCGTAGCCCTGCAATCGGCAAGAACAGAAGAATTAAGGCATTCAATTTCCGTTCTCCCGGACCGTGCTTCTTCGGGAGAGTCGCAGGATGAAGTCCTGGCATGGTAATGCCGCAGTCACCAAGAAGAAGAATGGGTGGCAAGTCCCTGGACTGCGCGGAAGTGGCCTAGGCCTGGCCTTGCCTTGTTCTTCGAACCTTAAATGTGGCGCGTGCTAACTCTGAAGAACAAAAGCATCACCAAAAGCGATGGATCAATACTGCGGCTCCTAAGCGATCTGCGTCTAGACTCCATAACGTTTCTGCCTTCAAGTGCCGTTCCGATAGGGAGAGCTTTTCTTGCCTCGTGTGTTTACACGCTCACACCTTGACCCACTTGTATCCAGACGTCGTGCTCAGTCTCCCGCTGATACGATAACAGCGCTCTCAATGAATCAACGGTGCTTAAATCAATACACTGAGCATATTGCTGTATGAGCGACGAGCCATCATCGATCGCTTACCTTGTGTATGTGCGCTGACGAACACGCTATTTTTATGACGGAAACACGGAAGACTCTTAACCCGGCCTCATATAGAGTAGCACCTCATATAGAGTAGCACCTGATGGCGGAGAATTGATAGACCGTTCTCTTGAAGTTTCTATTCGTGTCGAAGATGGTAATCATGGGAGGCCCAATAGCGCTGAGAAACGCGCATGCGTCGATAGAAAGCAATACCTGTATATGTACAACAGACTTCATTCCCAAATTCATAAACGAAGCAGGTGGTACCTCCGACATCGGCGGTAACGCCAGGAACCTTGAGCAAGTATAGTCCACTTTGGGTGGAACAAGGGGCCGTCAGCGCGCCCGTGCTACCCAGAACATAGTCATGCGATGAAGAACAGTTGTTCATAGGACGCATCGAGAAAATCTGAAAGAATAGTGATGACATCAATTTCAACGGCCGTGCATGCGATGGATGAATGTGATGTAGAAAGGATCAGAAGGGGGGTTTTCCATCGTGATCACATCACCATGAACAGATATGATTGTCTCAAGTGAAGCAGTTTGTACCTGCTCCCTTCCGTGCACATCCTATGATACCAAAGCAATCACTCACTGAGTCACTGTATGTTCAGGAAACTTTCACTTTTTTAGACAGACACAGGAGTAACTTCCGCCAATTTGCGAACATTTCAGGAAGATCTATCGGACCGATGACGATCAGAATGGACCGGGTAGTAAAGTACTCACCTGACGATCCGTGTTAAGCGCCTTGAGTACAATGTGCAAATGCATGCATTAGTCTACAATGATTCGATGTAGCAACTCGGGAGCCTGTGGTTCGGTTCAACTAGCCATAAGTTTTCATGAAGTTCTATTCCCGTCACACGCCTGGAATACGTATCAAAAAACAACTGCACCCGAGACCAAACGGTGACATCATGCCGTTAGGCCTCGCGTACACGCTGAAGACGGGAAAGCGGTTCGTTTCTGGATCCCGTATCGACAAAGATAGAGAGATGGACTAAAAAGGATAGTTACAAAACGATAACAAAAGCACGGAGAACAATCACACGGAAGTCGGAGGGAATGTCCCGGGAGATAATCACTATCAGAAGGAAACGCGTCACAGATACTGGTTTCGGACCTTGTAACTCAAACATACGCCGTTATCCCTGGGAGTTTTTTTGATAACATCGGAGTTGCTTGCCGTATCATTGCCGTTAAGATGCGAATACCTATAAGTATTGTTTACAGAACGTGAGATGTATTTCAACGCCACTGTTGATGCCGAAAATCCATGATGAACGGAAGCCCCGCTGTTGTTCCTGGGCAGATGAACTGCGACCCAGATCCCACTGGTACGATATCCTTCTTTTTCATAGCAGAATGCTCTATATGTGGAATAAGACTCCTTATCCTGATGGCCGTACATGTCGACAAGTATGCGAAGTTGCAAACGTGGGTATGTCGGTTCAAATAGGGTGACGCGAGACTCGTTCGATATCTGGGACCACATGTACAAGGAGTTGATGAAACATCCCCGAAAGCCTCAAAAAACAAGATAGAATTATCCAGGTTTTCTCGATTTGACTTCGCGAGGAGCTTGCGAGGAGGTTCGAAAAAAATGAATTGATGCGTGGCTATGCAGCCGATCTGATGGCACGTGGCAAGGCCGCCGGCCTCAGCGCCCAAGGCCTAAGGAGCAGCAGCTCCACTCCAAGTTGCCAACATCACCATTGTCCGAGTCTACGATCTCTGTCTTCACTCATGCACTCATGCAAGCGACTAAATTCGAACTTCTCAGTATATCAAGATAATTTAAGACCCTCAAGCTTTCCCACTGTCTCATTATTGTTAGGCATAGGTTTTCACAGAAAATCGGATTCGCATGCTCATCTGTCGCTAATATGCCCAACATTCCAGTTCATTCATCACTGTCATTGGCTGTCGAACCTTATTGGACGTCGCGTCTGGCACCACACCAATGCGCGCCTATGTAATGGGACTTCTTCATCGTCTTAATGGGTTTAGTTCTGTAGGTTCACTCGCCAGAAGTATGCCCCTGTTGCTCGGGAGAGCCACTGTCTTTGTGGCTCCATTTCATCAAATATCGGGGCTTATTGTATATTGCCTAGATTTCTATCGGTCAGAAGGTGTGCTCACCGTAGCTTCCTTTTGGCTACTGAATTGTCGTTGTTTCTGCTCCATATCAGCATGGTGAATAGGGATCTTCATCGTTCCATACTATGACAAGGTGGCAAGGAACCGACGTCTTTGCATGCCGTACCTGATCTTCATTCTATACGGTACCGGAACTACCGGGGAGCTCAGAGCGTCACAGTTCTCGCGCATGTGTTCAACGTCTCAAAGTCATCCGGCACGTCCATTCTGACATTGTGCATTCCAGTGGGTGCCATGAGGTTTGTACATCTTTGCGAAATGGATCGGAGACATCAGCGGCACTACTGTTCGGCGGATTTTGGCATTTCAATTCAATTCTACACCTACAGTCACCGAGCCTGGCCGTAAGGTTTTCATGCTACCTGAAGAAGTAAGCACGCCAGAGGTTGTTCAAGTTGTCCGCACGGTTATCGCAGGGTCCCCGATACATATTCTAATACCGAGCGCTTTTTCCCGCTTTCTCCGTGATGGCATTATCACCCTCAAAATCCTCGTGGCAACTGTAGAACCGAACTTCTCTATGCTGATATCCTCCCCCTGTTCTCTGTCCATGTCGTTTATGCCCCATGTGACGATGAAAACAAAAGTCCAACTCGAGCTTCTGTCGGCGTCCCCCGGGGTGCCACATACCGCTCGTTCGGAAGAGGCCGCCTTTACATCACACGGCTAGTGCGCGGATCAGACCTTCCATGCTCACACGTGAGTCATCGGTCTGACACGGCCCGGACAATGCTCTGGTCGGCTTTTCATCAGCTTTTCATCAGACTGTTTTCACTCAGTATGGCCGTCACTATGAGAACGTAGGCAACCGTCGCTGTTGATATCAAGATGCCTTCCCACTCGCAATTTGTCTGGCTCGTTACTGGTACCTCGCGAGTCAACCGATCACATCTTTAACAGTTTGCGACTCGAGGCACATATGTGGCCAAATTTAGAACCGAACTAGGTCGGGATCTTACCGTTCTCAAAAGAGGCGACAAGATTATCGGAACGACTCGCGCGCGATCTCTAGTCAAAATTTATGATTTCAAAACCCAGGGAGCCGATATCCTGGAACATAACGCGATAGTTCGTCTTGAGAACCTGCAGGCAATCGCGAAAAAGTGCTGCGCTTTACGGTAGAATTGATGTTCTTGTTAACGACACTGGTAAGCATCAGTCGCCTGACATAGTGCTATTCCGATCTTCCATCGATGTGATCTGCAGGCTTCCTCTTGGTGGGAACTGTTGACGAAAACAAGTCTGTCTTCTTATCCATATAGCGGTTCCTGAAGAGTCTTACGATCAGTTCAAGTGAGTGAATTCAAGCGATCCTTCCGTAGCTTAACTTTGATATACTGTTGAATTTTAGCACTAATTTCTTTGGCGCGCTCAACGTTTCGTGTGTCTTCCTCCCTTACAATGTACGAAAGAAAAAGTGGAACTCTTGTTTCCCTTGGATCTGTAGTAGGGTTGGATGTGCATCTTAATACTTTAGCCATTAAGTTCGCCTTGTGTGGTATGTCTTTTTCTTTTCTATAGTCTTCCAATGTGATCGCAACATCCGAAATTTCAGCTATATCCACAAGTCTTCATGATGAAATTTTCCGATTGGTTCGCGTAGTCTTTGCGCTGAGTTTGATACTTCCGGACTTCACTCCTTGCGACTGATCACCGCGCACCTCAAGTTTCCCGCATTGCTGATTTTGAGGAAGTGACCAACGAATCCAACGCAACTCTTGATTGTACGTCACTTATATTCGGATATCTGCACTACCGTTGATATTGTCTCCCACAGTCTACAACGGCAAACAGCCAGGAGATCCCGCTAAGGGAGGCGAGGGCGCTAAAGCTGGCAAGCCTTTCCCGACTGCATTAGCGCTCGGAAGGGAGTTACAACATCAGCAAAGCAGAATGAGAGAAAACTTTGGGTCGCCTTGAAGAATGGAAAGACGTGTCCTTCAGCACGGACTTTGCTTGAACAGTGATGTTCACGTTTTTCAGTTAGGACGGAATTTTATCTCCTCTCTTATCAACTTTCTTCCTGATTCATACCCAGGTTTGGAGAGTGAGGGCACGCATCAGTTCCGAATTTCATGTATAATAATACTCTCCTTAATCTTGACGTCCAGAATATCCCCTGATCTTCAGGGAAGAGCGCCTTAGACGCCATCATGGTCACGTTTCTCAGTCTCGTAAGATACAGCGATAAACATTAACACAGGTTAGTACACAGCATTTGACGTTCCAGCAACTTCTGCAAAGCTCTTGACCATTCTACTTACGTATTCTGAAGGTTTCTCAGGCTTCAATCATGGCATTGCCTCGCACTCTTTCCACGCAGTGTTTGTATTGTAATAGTCCAGCTCACCCTGAAGATGTCGACTACGGACCGACAGGTTTCATCCCTAAGAAATCCACGACGACGACGTCGATTCATCGCTACGAATGACGGCAGTCTCCTGATTATGGGTGGTGTCGACCAGGACGCAGACACACAGGTGAGTTTTTCTAACACATGACGGTAAATTCTCAACAGTTCATGGTTCTTCTTGAATTAGGTCAACAACGACATACTACCTCCATCAGCATCTGAACGCGCTGTTACGGAAACGGGTATCTTCACCTCCTCAGGAACCGGGCCAATTTTGAATAGGTAATCATCTCTGCGCTCACACGGAAATCCAAAGCAATTTACCGGCTGTGTGTTGCGCAGCTTTGACCATGACTTACGACTGCCGCATTCTTCCACTGTCTGGACGATGTGAGAGCCGTCTGCCTAAGCAGCATGATCAGAGTTGATCAAATACCAATTAATCACAACAGATTTCTTCCCCACAGCATCGAAGATTTGGTCAGAACGATTTACGGTTCGAGCACTGCTTCTTTCACTCATTTAGTGATAACTCTGTTGTAGATCATCCCGGAAGTCGCTTTGCTCCCCTGATTACACGCGACTCTGGAGTATTTAGAAGTATTTCGTGGCGAACATTCCCTACTATCGATCCTCCCCGCATCCGCTCGCCGCTATCAATCGTTCCTGAGTCTAGCAACCTCCCACGAGTAAGCCGACATAGCCTCATGCTCACAGGCATCTTTCGGCGTCTAGCATCAAATATATTGCAACGCCGCCTACCACGGGCTATTACTTATGATCTTCCTTCCCCAGCCACAAGTCATGATCGTCCACAAAAGGGACTGAACTGCATTCGCCTGATAATTCGTCCTCTCCTCTACCTACTCCACCATGCATATGCCCTCGGCCTTCTTCATATCCCTTCTCGATACGCGGATCGATCACGGCGACTTCTTGTTTCAGGCAGCATGGAAGCCTATTCCGAGGCTAGTGCACGTCCTTGTTCTGACCTCGTCATCGGTAGCTCTCCGTCTCTCCTCGGAGAGGAACTATATCAGTCTGAAGCTGAGCAACCTTTCGAAAATATATCGCGTGCTGACTCTTTGAATGATGACGGGTCGCGCACATCGGTAAACCTCGAAGGCCGATGGAGCGCGCATCTCAAGGCGCTGCGCAGCGAATGGAAGATGATTCAGGTGATTTCAGGCGTGCTGATTCCGTGAGTATCATCTTCACGTCGTTCCTTTACTCTACTTACACTCCGAGCTAGAGCCGTCTTTACCATTTTCCAAATTCCTGGTGCAGGGAGTGATCCCGTAGTCCGTGTACCTTGCCTACTCTCGATTCTTTGTTCTGCATTATCACTCATCCATAGCTGTGTATTTCTCTCCCACATACCATGTCTGGGCCATCCGAAAGTAGCCAAACTCTGGGAAAAAGTAAGAGCCAGCATTTGTACGGTAGAAACATTGACCAAAATCGCAATTAGGGAATATCATCCTTTCAGCTGCGTTCATGGTGGAATATGTGTATCTTTCTCTCTCTTCCCTTCGTGTGGGTGACATGGTAAGTTAAGATCCTTACCATCCTCAAGGGTACAGACGGACCTTTTGACAGGTCGACAATCTTTTTCTTTGCATCATTCCTATTGATTCTATGGCGGCTACCGGTGGATGATAGTTCATCTTCGGAGGGATCGCCGCAGTCACTTGCAAGTTATTTCTTCGGAGGTGCCGTAACGTTAATTTTGGCTTTTGGGCTTACATCACTGTTTTGTGTCCTGCGGATGTTCTCAAAGATCGATGAAGGTCGAAATTCATGAGCCAAGCTATAGAAACCTTGACAATTGTAATTTCTACAGAAAAGCACTCATTTATTGCAAAAATAGGCTACGCAGCTCAGCCCTGGGACGACCCTTTCAAACCAAAAGACCTCCCTACGTCACTAGGACTCATTGTATCAATGGAGTGCTTTAGAACATCCAACCACCCAGCCTGCAACTCCACGCTTTCATTCTTCGGAATCTTGCGCCATTTTTCGAGGCCAAGGTCATTCCATTGGAAGAGACGCAGCCTGCGAGGCTCTCCCTCCGAGTTCTGCAATAGAACAACAAAGCGGATGCGGGTAAAATCGTCGGGATCGATAACCGTCGTTCTAAGGTCCGGATGGCTGTCCAGGATATCTGCAAAGGGTACGATTGCTCCATCGACGATCTAATGAGAAGGAATTAGTAAGAACAGGATGTATGGACATGGAAACCAACCGTATATTGCTTCGCGGGATCCTCTTGAAAGTGACGCGGCTCAATAATCAACTTCATGCTAAATTAATCAACAAACCAGAGTGAGTTAAGGAGAGCATGTGATGGAAGTCAAACTTACCAGTGCGTTACAACTCTGTTTGGTGGGTGGTTCGGCAGATCGAGAGCCATCGCTGCCCAGAGCTGGAAACTGTTTCGCCAGAGCTGGATCCACCGTGAAAGTGATTTATCGATTTCAAGGTCCCACCAAGCATCGCTATATTTCTCTGGGTAATTCGCTTTTGAAAGTACTTTGGTAGGGTCATGTGGATCGACAAGTGACGGGTGAATTTTGCAGTTATGTTTATGACTAGCTTTCCATGAAAACGTTTGACATTCCTTTGACTGGAGGGAACGTTAGACAGCTCCAAGACTAGATTTTAATGACTGACGCAGTATGTCACAAGACTTTCGAGTAGGAGTGAGTAAGAGAACATAGTATTGAAAGGCGGCACCGACTCACCGACATCGTGCACAACGTTTCATCTGATCCTTAGGAAAATATTTGTTGCAGTAGTAGCAGCTTAAAGTCGCCATTTATAATCGGTAGTTTGGACAGTATCGAACAATCTGACAAGTAGCAGTTCTGTTGGGTAACGGTTGGGTAACGGTTCAAAAAATGACACGACCAGGCAACAGAAGCCAACAGAAGCCCATCACGGTCATGTGAAGGAAATCCCACGCCACAAACGCGATGTGCGGACCTGATGATCTCCGAGAAGATGGGCTGGTTGCAAGCTACTAGTGGTTCTTTGCATTTGTAAAGAGCCGTGTAAGACACAACTAGACAGAAGGATCCCTGCAGGAAAACGGACTACTACCAATGTGAGGATACGCGTCTAGATATCTGTTGAGACTTACACGAGTCACGACACAGAACAATGTCAAAAGCATTGAAAATAGATAAGTACTTACTTTGATTTCCAACGTGTCTTGTACACAGAATACACATCATCGATACAAACGCGACATCTCAAGAGACAGTGGACAGAGCCTCTACGAATCGGAGCCGCTGTCACGGTACAAGAGAGATTTTGACGTATTTGCAACGTGTTTGACTGTATTATGTTTACATTCCGTGTGGAATCAATGATCAATGGCAAACTTTTACTTATTTGATGGCACTGACAGAACCTTTGCCTACGAACATTTTTCATGCTCAGCAGACGCGGTACTTATATGTTCATTGCTTTGACGTACGTTGTTCCACTTTAGCCCTGGACCTCCCTGATCGGCGTCTCTTCGCTTTTGTAGAGTAACTTGCCGGCGGTCTAAATGCGCAATTACCCATCTAATTCCTTTGTGGTCACTTAGGTAAACGCCTCAACATCAGTTCTTTTCAATTCAACTCATCGGTAATTTGGTAGGACCGCATGGATGATCTCCATAAGGAGGGCCAAGACGAGGTATAAAGACCTTGGGAATCACAATTCTACCCAAGCCAAGCCAACTCTACCATGGTCTTCCCTCTCCCCTCGTCTGCCTTCTTTGCTTTTGTATCGATTGCTCTCAGCGTGAGTAACCATATCCTATCTCTCCCTGCAAGTGTTTAAACTCGCTCTTCTTGAACTAGGTCTCCGCTTTAAGCATACACCATCGTCAAACAGACGCGCAAACCTGCGTCGAAACATCCGTTTCGACTTTCAATCTCCTCGCACGATACAAGAATGATCCCAACACATCTGTCCCCGTCAAAGTTATCGACGTTAACACTGTCCCAAAGGTCGGATACTCGATACTCTCCGTAAGTCTTGCCTCGCATCTGAGTCTTGACTTCTGACGAATCTTTCCTCAGGCGTGTCCGACTTGTACGACCACGTGGCAGTACAACGTCCTTCAGAATAAAGGCATTCTACCGAAGTCGACAGCGAATCCGAATCTGAACACGGTTTCATATACGTTGATCCTGGGTGACTCTCCTACCTTCGTCTCAACACAGTTCACGCCCCCTCCTCTTTCTGTATACTGTTTTACTGTAAGTGTTTATTGAAAGGTTCGTGCGTAACCTTAGTCCATTTTCACTATACTAGGACAACCTTGTGGATGCTTCGGCTCCGCTCATTCTGGCGGCATATGACAACGCTGAATCCTGGTCCTTGTGCCCCAACGTTACAGCTGGTGGGCGTCTGGACGTAGTTTGGTCTGCGATTGCGAATCACCCACATTACAGTCTGGATAATTGTGTGGGTGTCTACCTTGAACAGATTTGATCAGGCAGACATCTTGTATATGGGACGTGTATCATGACGGATTTTATCGCAGGCTTAAATACGAACCGTGAGCTTTTCTTATTCCAGCAAAGTGTGAAATCCATAGCCCGAGATTGTCGTAGCTTCTTTGATTGGCAGATCGTAAGGCGCGTTGCATCTTCCGCGTGGAAATCGGAGATTAATGTGCGGAACCGAAAGAATAGCACGAAATTCAATGCACAGGGGATTGACCATACTGAGTATTATAAGGACGTTAGTAGAGATCATACTATCGCGTAAGTACAAAGAAATTGGAAAGGAAGTCTGAATTTATAGACATCTGAACGACGCGCGGAGGGGTCCGGTCGCGGACTGATGCGAGGATTAAGTCGTATCGCTATCCCTACGTTTTTGGAATGCCACGCGTGTCAGCTTTGACTTCAGCTTGCAAATAGTCAGTGCCGGCTGAATGAAGATTATTTTCTATATATGTAAAGAATTGCGACGTCCGAGACCGGAACAGCGTAAGCAGCCGCCATGGACGCTACCCTTCAAACAAGCCACGAGTATCCAGGGACAGATTTACCAGGTGTTGTGTAGGACCTTATTGTTTATTTGGCATGTTGGTGATTCAAACGTTCAAGTCTCAAACAATGAGGGATGTTTGATAGGAGTTGATATGACGGAAATCGATATAGAAGTATGTTACAACGATACCTGAGGGAAGAGGACGTTTTCACTGGCCTGATGAAGCGCCTGGTGACCGTTGATGATCCCTTCGTGCCATATATAGGCCGTTGGCCGCCTTCCAAATCGTGCTCCGTTGGCTTGAACCCGCATGAGGGACTACCGAGCCTTTGGTAAGTATTCAGTACATTATGGACTACTCACATCTCAATAATGCATCTTGGGAGTTGTGGTTGGTAGGCACGAATAAGTCCGACAGGGTCAGATAAGATTGCGGTAAGCGCTGATTCCCGAATCCCCACATCCCGACTCGATCCTGTCCCGACTCGATCCCGACTCAGAAGTTCGCGACCTTCAGTGTTTATAAAGACCATTCGCAGCATGAAGTGAAGAACTCTAATATCACTCACAAATTGATGACGTTCTTAGCAGATCACTCTCATTCCCGCACTTGCAATTGACTCTTCACAAAACGCCCAACCCAATGACTTCGGATAATGCAAGATTGTGAAGGTTTGCCACAAGGTTCAGCCAGGATGAAGTGTGCCCTGTATTTTTCAATTCTAACAAACTTCTTCCGATCAATTTAAATCACCATTTTCTGGCTTGTAAGTTGATGCTTATCATATCGTTATGGATCAGCTGATTGAATAATGACGTTGCAGTCACTACCGTGCCTATTCATAATCCCTCCGCGGCGTTGCGCTGCAAGTCTTGCAATGTAAACGCATGGAATTGACAGCCTTGTCTATCTCATTCAACTAGTGCGATCCCTTACTCCAGACAGCGGACACGACTCACACGAGCCCACATACTCCTTGCAAAGTTTGAGGGTTGTCATGTAAGCTCTAACTTCGCATACAGGTACATAATCTCGATTGGAAACTGTGTTCCCCATGGGTCCTTTACAGCGCACATATGCTCTTCGAGGATGATCGGTTTCTTAGTTCTCTTTGACATGTACATGCACGCGTATCCAAAGCCTGTCTATGACCAATGGAACTAGCTCCCTCGTGGTGGTATAATATCCCCAGACACATGATCTTATTTTATGCCACATCGATCTATTTTTTCGCAGCCCCCTTGAATCGGCGACTCGGATCTCACGTTGGAGCTTCCCACAAACCTGGTCAATCAGCCTTCATCATGGTCACCCTTCCCGGATATTTGCGGGCTTTGCGATTTCGCGATGCCTCTGATAGCCAATCCACAGGGCTATGCGGCCACTCACCCGGATAGAGTCCCCTTAGGAGTATGACCGTAGTTGCAAGAACCGCGTGCCCTTTTATAATGATTTATCGCATCATTTCCAGACTATGTGCTGATGATTGTGGCTCCTTAGCATATCTAAACATAATTCCTTTCTCAAACGGAAATCAATCGTCTTCGAATACACTTCAGTAACTAATTATGTTCACACTTAAATGTTCCCTGCCTGGAGTCAACTATCGTCTTCGTACCTTTTTCCCCTGGTATCCCGAAAGGTTCTCCCGGATTTGATCACTGTCGGCTTACGTTCACAAGAATATTGGTCAACTCTTCCATGCAGCGGATTCTTCAGGTTCTAGTTCTCTTCCGAGCTGCGAATTGAAATGTCCAGAATGCTTCAATAATATCAGTAAAGGAAAGTTGATTTACACACATTCATCGACATGATGCGTTTTCCGATGTTTTAAATTTACGTGCCTTGCAGGAGCTTCTCTTAGTGACGTGGAAACCCGATTTTGCCATATCGTCATCGAGATCTGGTCTCCATCTTGAAAGGTTCCATGTACCGCCACGTCTGGAGCCTCGCAAGAAAATTTAAATGGCGTTGTAATTCACTCTTCCACTGCAGACTGAGATGTCCCCCATTCACCGTCTTCTTCCCATTATAAGCAACAGTCGAATACTGCGTGCTCTCCTCAACGGACGAGGATGACGGAACACGTCCTCTAGTGGAACTAGTAAAATCCTGATTCTGTCTAGTGTCGTGTTATCACTGACATGCCTTGTCAATAGAATCATCAGCGGCGCCAGGTGTTCAGAATCGTCGGTCTAGCAGAGGGAGAGAAATACCAAATTTGCGAAAGAGGAATAAGTGTCACAACATTCTTGGACTACAAGGTACGGCCATCAAGCCTTAATGGATCGACATTGACAGATTTCATCACAAGGAAACGCGTACACAACGTTAGGACATGGTTGTGTTCCTATATAAACGAGAGACAATTGAAGTGTACGGCGTCGGGAGGAAATGAGTCATGGTAGGAGATGACAGCGATACTGATTCATTCATATTGGGCACTTGAACTATAGTTCAAGATTGTATGTGATTAATCATTATTGTTCTACCTTCGAGGCCACCCCCACCACCCATCGTCTCTACATGGCGATCTGAGAGAGACAAATTTTTGCACCGAGAAAGCCTACGTAGACCACGGAAACAGTAGGAAGGGGGTCTTAGCTTCATGATACGACAGGTACGTCTGCGTATATGCGGCTCACGCGCACTAAGTATATGAAATAGAAACTTTGCGAAAAACTAGGATATGGTTCTCCTCGGGTACAAGAGGTCTGCGCACGGCTGGAAGAAAGAACTGAGCCGATAGAAGATGAGGACATGAGACCTGTCAGAGTGATGATCTTACATCGCAAAGCCGATATCCTAGAGAAATGAGGTACGTGGTCATTCCAACATGATATCCTGTTGTTTTAAGTTGGACCGAAGGAACCGCTATCTTCTACGTCAAAAGATTCAACTTCAGCGACATTATCCAGCGTCAAAGAGCCTGGGAAGGCCGAGGAAGAGAACGACACGAGTAAAGTCAGGAACTTGAACAAGAAGAGCATGGATGTTTGAGATTCGGTACGTTTGAGCTTCAGCGGCATGACTTGGAGACGTAAGACCAACTTCGAATTCGAAGGATTCATCTGAACGCTTTTTTCACCAGTCGCTGGTCAGCGGAGGAGGAAAGAGGATGACTACACAGCCACACGCAGACGGTCGGTGACCATCGGTCATCATGCATCATGCATCGCCTCCGACCTCCTCATTCTCACCTTCCGTCCATCGCCCTGTACAATGGTGATACTTTCTGTGGTTTCTATAGTATCACTATCAGACTTCTTGTTATTTTTAGCACGATGACTTCCGTTCCCAGGATTCTCGAGTGCTTATACCCCTTAAAAAGGTATGGCTCTTCTCTCCGTGATGGGAAGTACCGCAAGTTCACCGAACAACTTCTATCGGCTTCTATCTATCACTAGCCACTGGTTACTTGCGGTTCTCAATTACGTGCTCTCCTGACTCCACACGTGGGATTGCGGGCATAAGATAACTCGAGGATGCATCATATCTGTCGTGGAGAACATCAGATCTATGCTCGATCGTCACTCTCAATTCAGTGCTCGACGTTCCTCAGATGCTTTATTAGACCAGATCAAATTTGGGATGGCTGTCCAGATACTGGTCTAGATCTGTGAATACATTCATGGTGCGGGCGCTCATTATGTTCGTCTCTGTGTAGCGGTAACATTCTCTCTAAATGAACCATTCCAATCCTACCACAACGGTAAACTGACCGGTGAATTCCAACAATCAAATCGAGTTTAGTATGCTTTACTCTATCAAACACCATGATGCTTCTTTCATTGATGAAAGTGTATGAAGTCAGCCCCCAGAATTCAGGGCCCAGCATTGGCTTTTCCATACAGAACAACGTATACGAAGAAGGAAGAGACCGCATTAATCTAGCCTCTTAAAACAGAGCGATCTCGGAAAAAAAAAACTTTCAATAACAAGGTCTCGAATATGCTCACGGCAATTCCCTGACACCTGTGTTCCTCAATTGTCATCGATGCCTTCCGTGTGGCGTGCTTCTCCCGGAATTCGATGGCCCTGTTCTCTTAAACTGGCTCCCGTGTGAACGTCGTCATAGTTGCCGCCAAAATCCCATGCCATTAACAGCGCAAATAACACTGCGCGCGTGGCGTATGGATTGGGAAACTTCATCGGTAAACTTGCGGTAAACGCCGCCAACCTGATTTCCGTGGAGAGATCGGTCAGCGATTTGTTCAATGTTTGGAAATGATGTCTGCGGGGATTCTCTTATTAACTTCTAGGCCCTCCAATATGCGATTCGTGAATCGTCGTCATCCATAATTCGGGGTTTCTCCTTCTGAAAATGCGGTAATGTCTGATGCCCAAAGAGTATTTATTGCCATACGATCAGTCCGCCGTTGCACCCCAGACAACCTTTCATGGCCCACACACGTACCGTGTCTCGTCTTCTACCCATCGCGAGCAACAGCCACGCATTCGAACATATCATTCGAGTG
>JAGGAR010000054.1:0-38424 GCA_017657315.1 Termitomyces sp. K1Ag | reverse complement strand
CGAACTCCCATTTCTGACATGGCACACCATCGAAAGGCACGGGATATTGGTTGGGGCATAATAAATCAAGGAATATCTTATTTATCTAGCGAAGAGAAAGAAAAGTTTCATGATGAAGACAAATCTGTGGATGACGAACATGGGTTGCGGTGGAGGGTGAAGAAGGGTATGAGAACGAGAATGTATGATGATCCCATCCCAAGCATGTAGTGTATTTTGATATAGCCATCAGGCCACCGAACCTCGGTTGGCTTGATACAGGCACAAAATCCCAGCTGGGGGCTAATAAATCACTGGAACTCTGAAGTATCCCAAGGAAGAGATCTAGAGGTTTTACGATGAAGAAAAGTCTGGATGGCAAGCATGGTTTACGGTGGGAGGGTGAAGAAGGGTGTGAGAACTTGAACGAGGATGGATGATCCCTTCCCAAGGATGTAGTAGGTAGAACCAATCGCGCAAGCCATTTAGCAAGTAGACGCTCCAGTGGTGACAGATGTATGAGATGGGAGTGGAAAGGAAGGGTGGGCAGCCTAGTGACCATGTTGATATGCGTCGTCCCAAAGCATCGAGGACTTAATTTCAGATTCTGAGTGAAATCAGTGTCATTGAGACACCGATCTGCTTCGTTCTCTTTTAAAGTTCAATCAAAAGTGCCAATTTTGTGACTGTGAAGCACAATGGCAATCTGCCAGTTTGAGAATGAAGCAAAAAAGATGTTGCCAAAGGAGTCAAAATCGTTGCAATTTGTACCTCATGAATCCACCCAATGGTAGCAGGAAGCGCCACCATGAGTCGACCCTGGGCCTTAGACTTAGAGTAAACACTAGCATGGATCTTCAAGACCTTGAAGGATAAAGATTTAGAAGGCCAATAACTTACCTGAACCAGGTACTTATTCGATGCGCTATTAGAATATTGGCGGAGGTGCCACAGTGTCACCTAGTAGAATGCGCGAGACTTGAGCTGGACTTGAGTAGTAACATGACAGTCAGACTCGGACAAATGGCAAATAGTCGAGAATTGAAAATTGATCGAAAATGCAAACTACCATGGGCATTTGAAATAGCATTGGTCACTAAACTTTGTGGCTCGTGGAGGTAATGCAGGCTTAGAGAGAGCGATGACTGATACGTACTGTTGGCACAGGTTGCGAGAGTTACCCGTAATGGTATTTAAGTTGCCATTTATAGTCATAAAGAATCTAAAACGACGCCCCAATTTTTAGATTGGGTTGTGCTACATATGACTCGGAACTCTGCACGACTCAACTGACATGTGTCTTTTCATTCAGCTTGCATATTAGGGTTTTTCTGCGTCACACGTCTAGAAAATATTCATGGCATTCCGATCGTTTAGAACCATGACGGTGCGAAGTTCAAGTTCGCTCTCTTGCCGATTTGGTCCCTTATCCTTACCCTGGTCGCTGATGTTAGTTCATACACCACTTGCGCCATTTTTCCAACCGGGCACAAAATCAATGGTTTCGGTCAGTTATCTTGCAACCACTTGAAATCTCAACTCCTTGACAATATTCTCGTAAGATCTCCCCTCGAAGTCTACAAACCAGGTACCCGCCTTACACTTGCACTTCCTGCACACAGTAGATCTATGGAAGTTCAAATTCTCAAAGCCTTCACTCCATTCACAAATTCAGTTGTCCTCTTGGTCAAAGAGGCCGAGCCTTCTGTTTTGCAACTCCCTTCCCGTTTTGTTCTCAAACTAGCCGATCGTCGTGTCCAGTCGGACTGGTCGGACTGGGACTTCGACAAAGAACGGGACTACCAAGCGAGTATTCGATCTCATATCGAGGCATTTGGCGCAACGTTCATACGTAAAGACGACGAGGAACTCCCTTTTTGGAGGCATATGCTGGAGTATTGGGAATACTTCAATGGTACCCACTTTAAAGAGCTTAAAGTTTACCAGCGCCTCAGTGAAGCTCAAGACTTGGAACTTGTTCCCCGCTTCTATGGCACCGTGCAGCTCAGCATGGACGAATCCGCTCCCCATCCATCCTTGACTCACATCAACGGTCTCCTTCTTGAATACATCCAAGGGTCGTCGTATGGGCTCATTTCGACCTGGCGTCAATCTATCTGCTGAGGAGGCTGAAGTCATCTCTCAACGTGTTTTGCAACTTGGGTGTGATCTTCGCCGCTACGGCATCAGTCACAACGACATCCACGTTGACAATGTGATCATTCGTTTCAAAGATAGCTGCCCGGTTCTTATTGACTGGGCTCTTGCCAGTTTCAGAATTGCAGATCTGCCTCTGGAACAGCGGTGGACGGAACAATCCATGTGGCAAGATTTTCATTGTGACATACGTTGGTTGCTTCGACACGGGAACAAGGGTGACCCATTAGTGGCCGGTGGTGTCTGGCATCGTTACCGAACTCCCATTTCCGACATGGAACAATATCGAAAGGTACAAGACAGCAGCTGGGGTATAATAAATCACGGGATCTCTCAATTATCCAAGGAAGAGATAGAGAGGTTTTACGATGAAGACAAATCTGTGGATAGCGAACATGGTTTGCGGTGGAGAGTGAAGAAAGGCGTGAGGACGAGAATGTATGATGAACCTGTCCCGAAAATGTAGTGCATTTTGATATAGCCAATCACGCAAACCAGCTACGATTGGATTGATATAGACGACCGGTTCTAATCAATCGAAAGATGACAACGTGTGGCAAATGTGCAATGAACTGCATTGTGGTCGAAAGCCATTTACGGCAAGTATGTAGATAATCAGTGTCGTTTGGGAACGAACAAGTATTATTCAAGACCTACAACCAGTTCGGTAGCACCTCGAGTCGCTGAGATGACCTGAGTGATATGATATGCAAACATCTGTCCTCGTCTTGTACCATCGCGTATTCACGAATCGTTAAAGCCAGATACGCATCCCATCTCAAAGGAGTTCGAGCTTCTTATTCAGCTACACTAGGCAAGCGCGAAAGCCTTAACTGCCTCTTGACATTCCTTTTGAAATATGTGCAGAGCGGGCTTTCATGGATCCATCTCAAGATTCAAACAATATACCGAAATACACAATCTCGGCTGCAAAAGATCATGGTCGTTCTGTCGTCAAGAAATGCCGAGGAAGCCATTTCGGTGGTGCCCAAGTCTCTCCAGCTATCTCGCCAGCAATCATTCCAGCGACTGCTTCCGCACTAAGAAGTTTCAGGAAATTAGTACACATCGCGCTGAACGAATGGAAGAGTGAAGGCTCACCAACCGAATGCACGGGTCATCCCATGCCCAGTATATCCAGCGGAGATATATTGGCCTTTGAACTGATCGGCAGGGGCATTAGGACCAACGACAGGCCCCACCTGAAGTTGCAATTGAGTGAAATGTGTTAAGGGAACTCGGACTCATGAACATACAAAAGGATCGCCAATCTTCGTATAGCCCATAATTCCAGTCTACAATTTACAATGATCAATTAGTATTGTTGCAACATAGTCCAGTCAAAATACCCACCCATTCCATCTCAGGCTCGCGGCCCTTCTCGTACTTCCCCGGAAACAAACCTGGCAGGAAATCTCTCAAAACCTTCCCAACGACCTTATTGACTGTAGAATCATCGGTCACATAGGTTTCGAAATTCGGCCCGCTCGCGTCGCGGCCGCCACCAAGTATAATGAGAGGATGCTCCTCGGAATTTTCAACAGGCCGAGGGAACCAATACTCGAATCCCTGGTTCCCACCCCATGATGCCTTTGTGATATTGGTAGCAGGGACGGCAGCACGTATGGCAATGACCTGTCCACGTGTCGGTACGATTCCGTCTGGCCCGTGCAAGTGGGGAAGGAGGTGGCTCGTGTAGGCGTTCGTCGCATGGAGTACATAGGAACATTGAATGTCTCCGCGGTGCGTTGAGAGGGACCAGCGGCGCGACACCGAAGAGGAGTGAGAGATTGAAGTTACTGGTGTGTTTGTGTGGAGCTTGAGGTCGAATTTAGAGGGATTGAGTTTTTGGGTGAGTTTGAAGAGTTTGGTGACGAGCTTCAAAGGCCAGACATTGTTTCCCGGATGCGTAAAGGCGGGGAACGATGCACCGTATGCCTGGACGAATATCAGAACGTCGCTGTATGGGAGAAAAGGATGACACTCACAGCTTGCACTTCTTCCCCACTTAGCCATCCAACGTCTCTCAAATCCAAGCCTGCTTTACTGGCAGCGTTGAAGTCTAGCTTTGCTTGCTCGACTTCAGTTTCAGTCACAAGGAGATGAACATGCTCAGCAGAAACAAGGTCCACTGCATCTTTCCAATTTTCAGCCTTGATGATCTTGAGCAACTCCAAAGTCGTGTGATGCTCCAGCGCGTATGCCTTTCCGGCTTCCACCCTTCCAAAGAGTTCCTCTCTTTCCACAAATTTCTTGAAGGGAACAGGCGTCAAGTGACCACCGTTGCGACCTGGAATTCTTATGTTAGCGTCACAGGCTGAAAGGTTGAAGAACAGTCAAACCTGTCGCGCCAGAGCCTAGATATTCAAAAACTCAATAACATCTCATCCACATGAACATAGACACTGACAAAAGTCTCTTGCATCCAGAATAACAGCCTTAATCGGTCCACTTCCTCTGGCCTCCAAACCCTTTGCAAGATGATACGTGGCAGAAACTCCCGTAATTCCCGACCCAATTATACAAACATCCGCATCGACATTAAGCTCCCCTTCGCCCCCTTCCTTAGCCAGCGGATTTGCTCCCGGGGTATCAATCCAGAACGAACGGGTAGAGTTTGTAACCGGAAGACCAGAGAAACTGTCGAATTTCGGTGCGGGAAGTTCAAAGACCGCTTGAGCGGCTTCCTCCTGACGCACCGGTACGGAAAGAATGCTCGTAAGGGAATGGAGAAGGATCAGAACGAGGAAAGATCTTCGATATGGACGAGCCATGGCTGCTCGTCGCCCGTCTCAACCTCAACAGCTGAGGCAACCATGTGGGTTGGGTCAAATAAAGTATTTACGTTCCATTCTCGTTCCTCGTGGGAAACCTTTCTGTCGCTCCAACATCGAGAACAGTTCCAGCTGTCATGCCGATACTCAACGCCACAAGTATGTCGATGCTTGTACAAGGTCTTCGTAAGACTCCTATCAAAAATACTAGAAATGAAATCTCAGATGGAGATGTATGTAGGAGTAAAAAACGGCCAAGAGACCCAAGAAGGTTTTTTTGTTGCTCTTCATCCAACCTTATAACTCTCTTTCGTCAGTGCTCTTCAATTATTAATGAGGCCTTGAGGAGCGACTCCACCATCAAATTGAACAGGCAGCTACATCTGAAGCCCTGGTTACATAGAGGTTCCGATTCTACTCCACCCATTCTCGAAATTGATGTAATGCTCGACCATCGAGAGGGAGAATCTGTGAAAGTTCGTCAGGAATCATAGGAAAACATGAGAGGTGGCGAAAAATTACGTCCGTATAAATGCATGGAATCCTGTAGCTGTTGAAGTCACAGTGCAATCAAGGAAGGACGTCGGGATGACCAAATGACATTGTAAGTCTGACTCTAAGGTGGGCAATGCAGAAAGAGAGTATGCAGGAGGATGTTGATGTTACGAATTCTTGAATACAGGGTGTGGGACCCAAGACTTCTCAAATTTGACGGATGTTCCTCGACGATGGAGCGAGTTTATCTCGGAGAGGGTCCGGAACAAGTGGGTTGCATTGTATGACAGAAAGAACGGTTCTCGACGTTGAACTTCTGACCAGCCTGACCAACGATAGAATCTGGTCATGATTGATGCATGATTCCTGATCCAAAGGTGACTCGGTCCAGCTTCGGGTATTGTGGTGGAATTATAGGGGTACGGGTCTTGGTAGTGATCAAAATCTCGGGAGTTTGAGCTTGTAGACTTCAATCTCTTCCATGGTGTCTTTCCTCTGTTCAGTGAGACAAGACGAATGACGCGGAACAGATACATAGAATGGCACGGACGTATTCGGACGGTCAAGGAACAAGAAATACATTGCCGAACATTGAGATAAGATCATGATAAGGTAACTTGAAGCATTTTTGTTGGCTTCTGAATTTTAAAATCTAGTATGATTGGGAACTCCAGAAAGGTTGTCATGTCAGAGGACGGATCAATCAGTGTCCAGAGGTATTCAATCGTCGGCTCTAGAGTACAGCGAATTGTTGGAAAGGAGGATAGTTGAAACTTGAAACGTTGACGATTGGTGCTCTTGTTTTATTTAAACAACGTTGAAAGTTCATCAGATGTCACGCCGGTAAGCAACAACGCGTTGATCCATGATTTTTTTTCGCAGATAAGAGCAGCCGGCGAGACGCACCGCCTGTCTGAGGAGAATCCGAGTCGCTGCGCAAAGGCAACGTCCTTGAGAGATCTGCTAGTAGAGCGTGCTGAGAGACAACCCAGGCTGAATATGTCGGGCTGCGAAGCATACATGATGGATGTCGGAAGAGCGGCAAGATAGCTCAATAAGGCAATTCCGGGTTATGAAATGAAATTTATGGACATGTCACAGCCAATTGTATACCCTTCGTCTCCGACTTTCATGCACTCTGCTTTTTCTCTATAGTTCCCTCTCTTCCTTTCTGCTTCCTGTAACACCCTGTATACCAATTTGTGATATATCGCCCGAGCCTTATCAGCAATAGTCAACCATGACCTCCCAAGCTACTCTCAGTGTACGTCAGAATTTCCCCAGCTGCTTCGGCTCTTTACTAAAGAAAGAGTGATCCATCTAGCAAGCAGATGCAGCGTCCAGCTTGCTTTCTTTATCGTCTGCGGCAGCTAGGGCGGCCCCAATTCCCATCGGAGACCAGTCGCACTCGACCCCTGTGGGCTCCGGTGCCAGCAGCTACACTATCAATCAAGGATCTTCAGTCGGCTCAAGTCTTGGAACAGGGTCAAGACAACACCGACGTCTAGCGTCCGCAGGAAAGACAAGAAGGAGGTTAAGCGACGCTCGAGATGCAGCGAACCGACCGTCGTAAGTGTCACCTCATTGCTTAACTTTTTCTCCTGATGGCAACATCCAATGAAAATTCTTGAAACTTTCTCTTTTTTGACATCCAATACATTTGATATTCTAATCATTTCTGTTTTCCTCCCAGTCCGGCTTTACTGCAGTCCGCGGCCGGCCTCTCCTTGTCGTCACTCTCCCTCTCGTCTTCCTCGCCCCCGACCTCGCAGCAAGTTTCGGCGTCGTTTACTGCAGCATCCAACTCTTTGAACGGAGTACCCGGGTCCAATGTGGGTTCGCCCGCCTCCACCCCTTTAACTGATGGGAGCAACATTCCGCCACCGGTCAGCTCCGCTGCGGAGGATTCTAAGGGATCCGAGTCCACGCCAATTCCAATCAGCGGGAAAAGTGGCAGGAAACGTGGTGTAGATCACAAGTGCGAGAGCTGTTCGAAGGTTGGGAGTACCGTGATCTACTCGTTATGTACTAAATTTTATCTATTATTAGATCTACCGTCATCCCTCGTGCTTGATCAAGCATCGTTGGGAGCATACCCCGCATTGGCGCGAAGCATCTAAGTTTGTTCTCAGTAAGCATCAGCAAGTACAATTACTTGAGGTGGGTTCCCAATCTTTGGATCGATCTCTTCATTACAACTGACGCCATTACGGCCAGGCCGCTGCTATTCTCTCTCATCTTTCCCCTCATACCTCTTCACTTCCCGAGGATCGTTCCCTCTGGCCTTCATTCTTATCTGGTGGTTCCCTGCCCAAAGTCGACAGTGCTGCTGCCATCAACACAGGGGACGCAATACACCCTGTCTCCTCTTCCGTACCTGCAAACGGAAATTTCCACCGTGCCCCTTCTAACGGGCCTCGTCTTCACGACTATTCCATTCCCGCATCTTCGGGAGGGTCTGGTGTCACACAATTCCGACCCGGCCTTGTGGGTGTTCCGACCGGTTCAGGTACGGACCCTACCGCATCCAAACCGGTACCTGTTCCCCATGCCCATAACGCCTCTGTTTCCTTCAGAGGCTATCGCAGCTCGACTGCAGAGTCCTGGTCCTCGTCCCAATACGAGAGTGGTAACACGCCCTCGTCCTTCGCTGGCTCAGTTTCATTTACCCCCTCTGCTGCCCGCTCGTCCCTATCTACTTCTTCGCAGTCTCGTTCCCGATCTGGTTCGGCTTCTGGAAGCCGTAGTGACAATGAGAGTCTCGCTGACGTTGATATTGACGTCGATGCTGATGTCGACATCGATGGACGCCCTACATCTAGGTACGCTGGGCGCTATGGGGTCAATGGACGTAAGGTCCCGATTTGGAAGAAGGAGGAGGACGAGGTTGACGAGGTCAATATCAAGGCTGCAAGCAAAGAGCCTGAATGGGACGGTATGGAGATGGATATGGATATGGATTGATACGAACCAAACGCGACACACGCGCAAACTTAGGACATAAGTCCTATACGATCAAGGAATTCGAATCACGCAACGACACTGCTCATATCTTTTCATCAACTGTTTTCACTTTTTTCTTTTTTGTATCACCCACGATTCACGATTCAGAAGACTGTCATCACCCAACAATACCTCCAGTCGGCATCATTTTTTAAGCCCATCCTCAAGGGCCCTCTACGCACTCACGGTTTCTTTTTATTCCATTTTATCTCGCAGGTGACTCGGTTGACGACATATTATTCGCCCCTTTTCTCTCATTTATCCTCGCTTCACCTTTTACGAGAAATGGACGTTCAACGTCAAATTCACAAATGTATGTATGTATTAGTATTGAATCGCTACTTGTTATCCATCCAGTTCTCTTTCACCACGAAAGTTGTCTGTACCTTTTTCTCAAAGTGAATTGAAAGCTCTATAAATATTATGCGTGTATTCATCGGCGAATCACTGGCATGTTTGTTTTACTTATACTTCACCCTCGACGAGACCTAGAGTGGCGACTACAGCGTTGTCCATCAGGTTGGTATTCAACCTACGAAGCGTGAGCCTTCCAGCCAGTTGCGTGATTGGATAATCAAGAAATCAAATTTACGCCCACACATCAAATTTCAAACTTCGACTTCAATGTTGGACGTGCTTGTCTCTCCATGAATTTTCTGACCTGCTTCTTTTTCTTTCTCTTATTTTCTTTGTGAATGTGCGGTCCGCCATGCACTACCCTTTCGTGCGCTGTTTCATCAATGGGATGCGTCGCTTCCAGCTCGATGGGCTCCCAAAAGTCGACCCTCCCGAAGGTTTCTTCAAGCACACTTTTGGCCGCTGGCCTGTAAACGAAGACTTCCAGCTTCGTCGACGCTACCTCAAATTCAACATCGACGCGTTAAAAGCAGCTGCTGTGAGCGCCGTCGAAGACGCAAAATCCGTGACCGAAATGACCAAGTTTCACGAGACGGACTTTAGCAAAGTTTTCTCGCTCACGCTTGACAACGGACAAAAGGTCATGGCGCGCCTGCCTACTCCTATGGCTGGGCCCGCGCGGCTTGTCACAGAAAGTCAAGTCGCGACATCTGAATTTGCGAGACAGCGTTTAGGGATACCGGTCCCCAGGACATTGGTATGGTGTGCGGACCGCGACCAGACGGATGTAGGTGCCGAGTTCATCATTGAGGAGGCTCCATCCGGCATTGAACTCTCCCCGGAAAGGTGGAACAAATTGTCACTGGCGGAAAGACTAGGCGCCACGAGAGAGGTTTGGAAGATCGAGAAGAAAATGCTGGACAACCCATTGCCTGCATACGGTAGTATCTTCTTTCGCGAAGATGCTGAGTCCTTGGAGAAACGTGTTGAGCTGGATGAGACGTTTGCCGTTGGACCATCCATGTATCCATCGTTCTGGGCGGGCGAGCGGGCGACTATGGACATTGATCGCGGTCCTTGTAGGTGATGTCCAGTAATCAAGTCTTCTGTTCTCTTCGGTCTGACATTCTACAGGGATCGATCCCTACCAGCTCCTCTTTTCCATTTGCGACCGTGAAGAGAACTGGATCAACAAGTACGGGCGTCTCCAACCGTTGGACCCAAAATTTCACCAACCCGATTCGACCCGTGACCCCGATGCCCACCTCGAAGCCCTCGCCCTATTCGGTCAAGTCATTCCATATGCCATCCCCAGTGATAAAGTCTTCATCCAATCCACACTTGCGCACCCGTTGGGACTTGATGGTGCCAATGTCTGGGTTTCTGAATCTGCCCTTGCGGCCGGTCGTATCGAAATTACTGCAATAACAGATTGGCAACATGCCATGGCGAGCCCGCTCTACCTTCTCGGAGGGCTTCCCGCGATCATCGATTTGGGCAACTTTCCGACAGAGGAGCAGGTGAACACAATGCCGGATGACGAGATTGATGGAAAGCGGAATCACAATCATGAACTCACCCAATGTACTGCTGAGTACGACAGGCTAGCGAAAGCGGAAGGTTTCAGTTACTTCGAAGCAAAGACGGATGAAGAACTCCGGCTCTATGCAACTATCGCACATAACGCTGAGACAGTCTGGGGCGAAGGTCTACACCTTGTTCGTGCTTCAACGAATGTGAATGCAAAAATACTTATTAGACATCTTTACAATAACGTGCCAAAATATACCGCATGCAAAGAATGTGGCCCGACTCGAAGTTCCCCGAACCTTACCATATTTCCAGTGAGAAGGCGAATATGTGGCAAGCGGAAGGCAACGAATGGGAGTCACATTCCAAGTATCTGCACTACTTTTATGCGGCAACCTCGATGTTTCATGAAGACGGCTGGACGCATCCAACACAATATGATACTTCACTCAAGATCTATAACGAGATCGAACGAAGGTGGATTGGTGAGGGGAATAAACTGGAAGATTTGCCTTTCAGTGGTTCGGCTACTGAAAAGCAGAACACTTCCGTCAACGAGTAAAGGGACTCTAATCTATGTAGGTTTTATCTTCGATGCAATACGTGCCTATCACTCATCATCGCGTACTGACAGATTCTCAGCAACGTTGTCTAACCAGGTCAGTGACTGGATGAATACTAAAAGCGCTCCCAACTCAATTATGGCAATCGTTAGGTTGGCGTCGCTAAGATGCCGCTGTAGCGATCTCTAGCTGCTTCCCCCCCCCCGAGAGCAGTTCCAGGATAAGTCACATCTCTTCCCCGAAAGCGAAGCGTTCATCAAGCCTTCGTCCTTAACCATGTAGTTTTTCTCATAAACCTGAGGAGGAAGCAGCTAGTATGTCTTTCCTACAGATGTACATAATCAGTCCATCACCCATAATTAGTGTTCTGCGGTGGTTAAAGAACCTGATTATTCGAGTCGAGTTCAGCAGCTGCTGGCACCATCAGCGTCACTCGCGAACTTGACACACGAACGAGCAAGCATGGTTGCTGGTCCTAGCCATTCAAGTTGTGACGAGGCAGATTGCAGTCTCTGCCCAAGGGGATCAGACCATTATCACACTCGTGGCAGGTGCTCTAACGCCTATTCTTATGTCAACACATGTATTCGGACGTCTCAAAGTAACCGTGCTAACAATAGCCGTTAAGCCTTTTGTCAAGTTCGGTATCAGTGGCTCAGACCACGAAATCAGACTCGATCTGTGCCACTTTGGCAAGCTCAGTATTTCCAATCTAAGGACTGTCAGATGAACGGTACTTCTTATATTATCGTTTAGAGATAGAGTCATTTCGTATCAACACGCAATTTTAGTAAGTACTTTCTCGTTGCCAAACTCCTGCCACTAGTATTGACAAAGAGCAAAGGGACTGCTGGTGGCTCTCAGAGGGTGCATCTCAAACGCGCATAAGACTCTTTGTCAAAGGTAGGTCATCCAGACAAGCCCTTTGTACCTCTCGTTCTCAAAAGAGCGGGAGCGCGTCTGCTAAAATTTCCAACTCCTCAAAAACCTCGTAATATTGGAAGAAGCTCTCCAGACGACCCCATCACTCAAAGTATCATATCACAGAAGTATCTGACATACTTTCCATCATACCCGTTCCTTTCCATCCCACAAAACAGACACCACACGTCACTCGTATAATGGCCCCCTCTTCTCAACTCAATCTCTCTCCAACCCGCTACCGTGCGTTCAGCTCCAACTCCATGTCCCGTGCCAGCAACTGTTACCGTCGCGCTGTCCGTAGCCCTGGTATGATCAGCCACGCCAGTCTCTCCCCTAAGACCACTCCCTCTCCCAAGCGCAAGGCTCGATCGTCTGCGTCGGCATCAATTTTCGCGTCGTTGATGAATGCGCTCAAGCTCAAACCTAGAGGCAAAAGGCCTGCACAGAAGCTGCTGAGCCCTGCACGTTCGGTCACGGTTGCACATGATAAGCGCCATGCTAAGCAGGGCTTGCAAAGGGCGCGCTCTGTGCCTCCCGTTGGATCACGGAAACAGATTGCCAGGCGTAAGCGCACTGCAAGCTCAGGTGACGGCATGGAGGTGGATGGCGACGAGGAAGACGTCGGGGAAGAAGTTGACCCCACGCAGTATCTTTACTACGATGCTAGCGAGAATCCGTTCGCGACCCCTCCATGCACGCCTGGTACACCCCTGTCACCCATGATGCTTGACAATGCTCCCGAGACGCCTGCGAGTAGCCCCGATAGCGTGAAGAGTAGGAAGAGGAGGGCTGTTGAACGAAGTAGGATGAAGACTTTGCAGCTTCTGGGACCTGAGGCATGTATGGCTATCAGCGAACAGTATGGAGATGCAGTGAGGAGGGCGTGAGAGGTTTGATTTGATGAAGTTACGATATCGATAGGACTGAGGAGTAAATTATTACTTGTGACGCATCTTACGAGATATACTAATAGGACTGTAGGGTATGATGCATGCTGTAATGTTATGATCTCATGACTTAGTATATCAAGTCGCATGCGCCACTCGTACATTTTCGCTAGGAATTGCGCGATCCTCTGCCTCAGGTTCTGAGCAGAGCTTCCGGATGGTCCGATCATAGCCCCTAACTAGATCAGCTGAACGTTCCACAAATATCTTGTAGGTACTTACCCTTCCAACGTGCACTACATCATGATCTGCAAACTCTGCTTACTCCGTGGAGGTCGGTAAAGGTCATGATTATTTGAACCGCAGGACAAGCATGATTACTATTGAGATATAAATCAAGGAGACATTGATTCCATATGGGTGGCATCTGTATGACACACGATTTGACGTGGAAATGCAGCCCAATCATATATAAATTACAGGGATTACAGTCAATTGTACGGCAGAATAGGTTATATATAATAACGGTGACCCAGTAGGTACAAGTCTTCTGGAATAAACAGTCTAGATGTCGACTGATGACAAATTCTAGTTGATAAAGATAGGGTATTCGGCAATAAGAGCGAGACGCTGGTAAAGGCAAGTGACGAGGATACCAGCCAAAAACGCACACGGGATCCTCAAGTCGAAGGCGCAGATCATCTTGGATTGAATGGTGGCGGTTTCGGAGGGACTCTTCTTTACAATAGGGCGGGATCTGAATATTTCGTCGGACATATGAGCCGAGACGATGCCCTGTAAGCCATCCAGACTAGTGGTATTCCTTTCCTCCCACCAGCGTTTCAACCCGGTTTGAACGCGCGGACTTGTAGCTGAAGAGAAGCCTACAGTCAATTCAGTATCGCGATCCGCGGCTTCTTTCTTCGCTGCCCACTCAAGGAGCTGTGTCCGGTCAGCTTTGAACTCGTAGATCGGTACTGAATATCCGCAAGTCTGGGTAGGGAGGAAGTTAGCAAATGGATCTTGGCCAATGGAATGGGGATACATACAGTGGCTACTTTGAAGACATCAAGCACAATGGCAGCTCGGGAACCTGGGTGCCGGGTGCTTTCCGGAAGAAGCGCATTGTATTCGGACGTGCCGAACTCGAATACAGAGCCTGGTGATACCCGGTAGGTAAACGTACTTGCGGGACAAATGGACGCGACTGACCTTTACCATACAACCGCACGATTCTGGGAGGGCCTTCGAACGCGTTGAAAAGAATTGTGACGCGTCCGTTCTCGCGGATGTGTGAGATGGTTTCTACACCTGTTGAACGCGATGGTGAGTACTTCAATCCATTATGCAAGGGAAGAGCCCACCTGAACCAGACAGGTCTTCATACCAGACTCGCTGGGGAGTGGCAATGTGAAAGGTGCCTTCGACACCCTTAGGCGAGATGTTGACGAGACCATCCGCAGTGAGAGGCGCCGACGCCACCCAGAACATCTGTTGTTTCTCAATCCATGCAATAAGAAAGTCGGGTATCTCGCCGAACATCTGCATATTGAGTGAAGTGGAATGAGGGGAAAGAAAAGGCGGTTTGTTGGGGATCGGGCCAAGGTCCTCTACCTTTACATACACCATCGTCTAGTCCCGTTTCTCCATCGGAATGCAACACGCGCTAAGAGTAGTATCGGAGATGACGGCGATGACACTAAAAATCAGGGTTTGCGGCACGATCCAAAAGGTTAGAAGATCCACCTTTCAAAGCCAGCTGATCACCCCTGAGGCCTGAGCGCCTGGCCGTCCACTGCTCATGAACCCGGTCAATATAGGTAGGATGACTCACGTGCGGATAAGTACAAGGTAACATGAGATACAGGAGCAAATGGGAGTAGTAAAGCGGCTTTGGAAAGGCAGATTATACAAAGGACGCTTACATGAGGACCGGGTATTTCGGCATAACCTCCTCGAATATAGCAACAAATCGTGCAGCCAATGCATATGTACACTGACTTTAAGCTACCGACTGGTCCCAATCCAATGATCAGATGGAACAGTCTGGATAGCGATAAGCGCGATAAGTCGAGTTTGTAGATAATCGACATCCCTGTTGGACTCCAAACAGCAGCTAATAAATAAGGTTAACTCTGCTTGATCAGCTGGCAGAAGCAATTGTACATGTACAAAGCCGCAAGCCGGCGGCAAACACGTTGTCAAAAAGGAAAAGGTTCGTCATCAGGAACAGGTTAAGTTGGTTCAAGCAGTTCAAAGGTTCAAAGGTTCAAGCTTCGGGTAACGTTCAAGCCTTGTCGCGATTTTTTCCCCTCGATTTGCACTTGTTATCTGATTTGATTCTGCTACAGATCTACCGCATTTGGTCACATTTTCTTTTCGCCTGTCCTTCTGGCAAACCGTGACAGAGTATATTCTTGCTTTCCCATTGGCAAGGTTTTTTCCCATCCTGACAGCGGCCAGGTGCTCGAGAATAACCACATTACATACTGGCGCCCTTTTTCGGCTGCAACACGAGGCTGGATCATCCATCACAGGAAAGTTGAGGCACGCTCCTTGCCTTGCGTTACCTAGAATGTCGTATTCATTCGGGCACCACGTCAAATGACCCCAGGAAAGCTCTTCGTGAGCCCAATTTCTCATCGAGCCATGCGCGTCGGCACTTAAAGTCCTCGGGCTTTGACAGTCTAGAATTCCTTTCGGTTTTCCATCCTCTCCAGATACCGGTTCTGATGCGCAAGAGGCTTAAAAGACTGTTTATATCTATGTATCAGCCTAGATTCGAGGTCATTTACTTTAAGTGCGTGGTCACCTTCCTTTTGCAAATATTTCGGACCCTTATAAGACCGACTTCACCGTGAGTTCCATATCATGTTTCATATCATGCCGCTAGAATTTTTTTGTGCCTGACAGATTGTCGCGAAATATCCAAACTTAAAGGTGGGACAAATGCTGTTTGCACGGCGCCGGAGTGCAATTAAGCCTCGCTCTCATTGACACAATTGACACACAGAAGACGTTAACGAGAACGTCAGTCATACTTGAATCACCGTCCTTTGACATCGGAGGGGCCTCTAGCAATGGGTCTTGAATCTCCACGCTGCAAGTCACAAGATTGCGAGCAAACCTTCCTTGAGCTAAAGATGGGAGACCGAAGCCGTAATGCTGCTTCTCTTGATATGTACTAACTATTCCACAGGCCTTCTCGTCGTCATTTCTGCCTTCGTTCTTCGCACCAATCCCGCACATAGCTACCCTTCCCACAAGGAGATGCAATATACCCGTTTCAAGCCTCATGAAACACAAATCGTGAACGGAAGGGTATCTGGGCCTTCATTTTGAGGATAACAAACTGAGGACAACAAACTCGCACTGCTCTGTCATCACTAAGGATGTTCACTAGAAAGAATGGTGCTCGAGTCGGCCTTTCCTGACGGCTTTGGGCACCAGTTTTACGCGTCGTCTGTCCCATGGCGTTTCTTTTCACCCTGAACTACGTATGTGTCTTCGTGCTTCCTCAAAGCCTGTTTCTTGCCAGTCGAATATATCAAGACCGGAAACTATCATTTTGGCCGTATACCCCGGGGTACACACCCATCCAGTACCGAGTCTTGGTGTTGATAGAACCATCAAGTGAGGTCACCATCGATCATGATCGACCGCATGCCGCCGGTAGATAAGGTCCTGCATACGGTAAGCGGTACGGATCCGGGTATGGACCTCCTCTTTTCATATCGAGAACATGAATAAGAAATCCAATCGGTCTTTGCTTCAATTCTGAATCATGTTCAATATGGCCGACAACAGCGGTAAGCTTTCTTGCCCTCGGGCATGAAGGCTTTGTATATATCTCGACCCTTGGAGCGGAAAGCTGTCATTGAATGAACTGCTATATCTTCTTGATCCCCTTGACAATCCACTATTGATATCATTCTGAGAGGCACTTATCTTTTATAGTTGCTGAGACATCAGCCCAAAGGTAGGACATACCCATGTTATACGAAGTCTTCATGCCCGAGGGCGAAAGCAAAAATGGCGACCACGCTGGAAGTCCGCCGACCTATTCGGACGTTCCCTTTCTATACCCCCATTATCGTCGACCCTGGAGTTTCGTATTGTTGTCTATGGTCCTATGGCAAGAATTCTGGTGATTATGTCCTAAATATAAAGGGCAATAAGGACACAAGACAAGTCCACCGTACTTACATCAGTCCTCGAATGTTCGTCAACTTTGCAACCATTCCCGCCCTCCCATCCTATAAGCTAATAAAAAAAATCACCGTCTCACTACTTCAAAGCCTTCCGTGACGGACTGATTTCTTGTGGCTATTTCGTCACCCCAAGTTCCTTTACCTTGAGAAAGTACGCTATGGCCAAGCCCAGACACGGATAATGGAACTGATGCCTTCTGTAATGGTGAAATTATTCTCTTGTTCAAGTTGGTACTGAAGATGATTAGAAAATCTGTACCAAATGTGATGCGAGATATTGGTGAACTTTTGAAGCCATCGCAGTTATGAGATTGTGACCCCAAGGATAAAGATGATGGATATGTGGACGACTCTGAGGGATCTGCGACAGATCTAACTGTCGGGAAGAAGAAATTTCGGTACGTGCCATCCATACAATTTTTTTTCAGCTCGCATCGATGTGATCTGTTGTAAGATAGCTTTGTAAAGCACAATGGCGGATGATGATCAATCAAACGATGGCTCAGCAGACAATGATGAACCTTGTTCTGGGACAAGGCGCAGCGCACCCATTAGGAGGAGTCGCGTCAACTGCCCTTCGTGATCGCTCAGTGATTAGGTTCGAGTACTCGTATACCAAGACAAAATTTGTGCGAACAAGGAAGCAGCAAAGCTAGGTGGTCCTTTCTCGCATTGGTTGTATCGAACAAATTAAGTGGCTCCGAGTCGCGGAAATGCCCCTTGCTCTAATAGCACTTCAACGAGACGTTCTGGTACTCCAGTCAAGTTTTCTCAACTACTATGAAAACAAACTGATCCCATGCCATTTCAAACGGATTCGAAGACACCTTCACAAGGAGCAAATGTCATGGACCAGTTACTTCGATTGTCCATTAATTAAGTACCTCTCAACAATGTCATATCCCCTGTCTTTTCGCACTTCTCCATTTTGACTAACCCGACACACAGCCCCTTGTGTTCCAAGCTGCTTCCATCAGGAGGAAGCCTACTATCTTGCCACTATCAGCGAAAGGAAGTGCTATCGTACCTTGACTCTGACAATGACTGACATCGAAAATTGAGTCTGGATCTAGAAGTGCTGCTCAGACTGAGATATTGCCTTGATGACTTCAGCGTGTGTGATTTTTTGACACTAAGCCCGTTTTCCACATTCTCCATTTTTGGGCCTACATATTTCTCTCTTCACCTTTTTTGTGAGTAGATGCTCAGGCTAGATAAGAGCCCAGACACGTACATATCAATCACGGTGATACTGTGATATGACTGTTGATCGCTGAGTCTGAATCATCGGGGTATGATGTAGGAAGTATCTCCATTCTTTCCTTCCCATTCTCTATCCAGACTCCATCGTTGATTTTGAAGAAGAGGAGGATTCTGATTGGTACTACGCAGATGCACACTCTTAGTTCAAGGAGCAAAAAGTACACGAAACAACTCAACTTGAAAGCAAGTATACAGTATCATAAAGTTGTATTGTCAAGTGCTCTTTGCAGGAATTTTCAGACGAAGGATTCGTCACTATTGAACACTAAAGCAGGATACTCATTTCAGCTAACGAATCGGAACAGTGTCTGATGATTACTCAAATTAGGATTTATCGTTAAATCCTGGATTTTCCAAACAGCTCGGTGTACGCGTAACGTACAACAAGAGCAATTGCGAATGCGAAGTAAAAGCAAGCAGAATAGCTGATGAGTGTAATCAGATCTGCACCTCACTACAGTTCCTTTCTCAGAATGGCTCATGGTTCAGAAAGGCGAGAGCACTTTGAGATCCCCTGAGACAGCCTGATATTGACTTAGATTTTCCTCGATTTTCATCCATCTACTATAGCTACTATAGCTAGTAGCAGTTGACAAGCTGTTTCTAGTCCCTACCAAGCGGAAGCGAATACGCAGACGAGATGGTACAGCCTTGCGTGAAGCAAATCATACGAATGAGTTGAACTCGGATGATAGCTCCTCGTGCTTCTTCCCTTCCGTAGCTCGTGAACGGTTCATTGTTTCAAGCGCCCTAATCAGATGTTCTGATATTCCGTATGGCTTTCAGCAAAGGTGTAGGTGGCCGAGAGGTTCTGAAGGTGATTGAACGCGGACAAAGTTGCAAGGAAGTGGGTCAACTGCTTTTTCAGGAGTTTTTTTGCGATACTCATCAACATGTGCAGGCTCTCCAAGGATGATATCGCTCCGAATTGAGGACTCTCCCTCGGATACCGACAACGAAAGCAAATCTAGATTTCCACGTTTCGACATGGCCCACATGAAGACAAAGCTAGATTTAGAGAGTTGTGCCCGAGGTTGACCCCAGAAAGTGGATATCCAAGTTATTTGCTTTCCTTGACGAACTCCATTATCCTACAGGCGAGCATTTTCACTCGCTTCCCAGCCGGTAGCTCACTGTGTTGCCATCCCAGAACTTGTGACTCCGCCTCCATCGTCCCCGACCGGAGTTTTTTTGTGGTCTCCTTGCAAAGAGTGATTCATCATATCGTCCGAAGAGCAAGAGTTGGAAGCTGACAAGGCACCTATTCTTTCCAACAATCCGTTCAGCTCGAAAACGATGCCTTGGATCAATCGGAGGCACTCCCGCTGCACACCGGCGAGAAGAGAGGAAGGAAGAGGATGGCTAAAGTTGGTGCTTCTGGAGGCGAGAGACGTGGGCAATCAATTTCCGAATTCAGCGGGAAAGGGGTATACACATATGTTACAACTCGCAAGGGGCCAAGGAAGGTAACTCCTAATGTGACGTAGGTGAGTTTAATCGATGATTTGCTTTTTAGCTTTTCCTTACCTCCAACATGCGCAGGTGCCTTGTGGAGCCAGAGAATAAGTAGACTCAGCCCGTTTGCACCACCGGGCCGGTGGTTTGAACTGGTTTCAATGCCTCTTCTGGCTCTATCTATACCCTATCTTGGCGATATACCAGATTAATCTTGCCATATGCGCAACGTTCCTCCATACGTTGGCTTACTCGACTTGTCCAACCATCCAGAGGAGATACATCATCGGCGAAAGGGATTCTTTGTTCCTCTCCGAGGACATCGCAGGGCCGCTGCTCCGAACCTCTTCGTCGCCCCTCGAGCTGACAGGCAAGTCCGATGTAATCCTACAATATGAGGTACTGAATCTTGCGAAGCAATATGGTGATTCAGCGAGGGAAGAAAGGCAGCACCCTACTTAAGCTTCGGCATCATCAGTCAGACTACGCGCATCTTCGATATTTTTTCTGTACTTACTCATGGCTGCATGTAGTCTGTAGATAAAAGATCACGATTTACTGATTTTGTGTGAAAGTTTTTTTCTTCTGAATTTTTTCTGAATCTGTATGTGCGGCGTGTGCACGTGCTATTATGTGTAGTAACTCAACCGTCCAACACTTTGTACAACCTCCTCTACAAACGACATGAAAGCGACGACAGTAGTTTTGCGGTCAATCATCCTTCTTTTCTTACGCAAGAAGTCTTCAAGCTAAGTAGGTGATATGTCAATTGGTCATCACGAACTTCGATGCTCGTCACTCGATCTTCGATTCTTCAACCGACCTTTTCTTCCCGCAAACTGCACTGTCTGTTATGCACTATCCTCGAGTTCTCGGTTGGATCAATGTTTCTCGTCGTTGCCATCCAAAGCCAGGTAGTATCCCAAAAATAGTACCTCCTGAAGGTTTTTTCCAACACACTTCCGATCGTTGGTTGACAAACGAGGCATTACAACTTCGTCGCCGCTATCTCAAATTTAACATCGATGCTTTGAAGGCTGCCGCTGTGAGCGCCGTCGATGGGGCCAAATCTGTGACCAAAATGACCAAGTTCCACGAGACCGATTTTAGCAAGATCTTTTCGCTCACGCTCGACAACGGACAAAAGGTCATGGCGCGCCTGCCTACTCCCATGGCTGGTCCTGCACGTATCGTTACAGAAAGCCAGGTCGCGACAGCTGAGTTTGCGAGACAGCGTTTGGGGATCCCAGTCCCTCAGACCCTGGTGTGGTGCGCGGACCGCGACCAGACTGACGTCGGTGCCGAATTCATCATTGAGGAGGCTCCATCCGGTATCCAGTTTTTCCCAGACAGAGGGCCCACGCTATCGCTTGCAGAGAAACTAGGTCTTACGCGAGAGCTTTGGAAGATCGAGAAGAAAATGTTGGACAATCCGCTGCCCGCATATGGCAGCATTTTTTTTCGCGAAGATGCCGAGTCCTTCGGAAATAGTGTTGATATTGATGAGATGTTTTCCGTTGGACCCTCCCTACGTACATCATTTTGGGCAGATGATCGGGCGACTATGAATATTGACCGTGGCCCTTGTACGTTCAGAGTCCCGATCTTTCCTCAGTCTGATATATTTACACAGGGACCGACCCATACGAGTATCTTTTTGCCATCTGCGACCGTGAAGGACAATGGATCAACAAGTATGGGCGCCTGCAGCTTTCAGATCCTAAATTTCATCAGTTTGTTTTTCTGCACGAACCCGACTTCTTCCTCGATACCCTCGCACGGTTCAGTCAAGTAATCCCATTTATCGTTCCAAAAAGTGATGGCCTCATTCAATCTACGCTTTCGCACCCCATGGGGCTAGATGAGCCCAATATCTGGATTTCCGAAACCGCCTTGGCGGCTGGACGCATTGAGATTACTGCAATCACGGACTGGCAGCACTCTGTGGCGACCCCTCTCTATCTAACCGGAGGTCTCCCTTGTCTCATCAATATTGGTATTGCACCGGGCGAATGGAAGTGGAGGTGGAACATCGCCGATACGGACTTCGACGAAAAGAAACGCGCAACTGACGTCATGGAAGACCATGTACAGAAGTGCGTTGCTGAGTATTACAAGCTCGCGAAGCAAGAGGCACCCAACTACTTCGAGGCAGAAACGGATGACGAATTGAAGCTTTACGCAGATCTCGTGCATATGCGGCGACGGCCTGGGGTGACCGTCTACACTTGGTTCGGATTTCAATGAATCCGTATCGCAGATACTCATTGTTCACTTCTCAATGTCCAGTTACTCGCCAACCTTTACCAATTACAACAAATGTGGCCCCATTCTCCGTTCCCTTGTCCTTATTACATGAGAGATGAGGACGAGGATAAAATTCGGGAGGCCGCCCATGGTTGGTCGTGTATCCAAAACTTTTATAGAGAGATTGGGGTACTCGAGAGTGCCGGCTGGACACACCCGGAAATGTATGATGATGCATGCGAGTGGTACCGGTCGTACAGGGAAGCACTGTTGAAGGACAGGGGAGAGGTGGATAATATGCCTTTCAGCGATTTGGTGGCCGGGGGGGAGCAAAAGGTCGAAGAGCAGGAGGCACCTCTCAATGATCAATAAAGGTATGTTCTTTTAGTACGTTTCTATCGCTTATCATTGTGCCCTGGCAGAACCTCGGTTGATGAAGGCAGATGTGGCTGAAGATGATGCAGTCAAAGGCGTGCTAGGAAAAGACACGTTTGATAACGGCACAGACAGCTTACTTCCGCTTCAATTGTTTCCTTGACTGCTCGCTCCTACAGGGCAATACTTATGACTCTCGTCTACTTACCATTTCTCCCGAGTCAATCGAGTCATCATACCCGTTGCATGTCGCCGGTTGGAAAATGAGGCATTCCAGCTTTGTTAGACGCTATCTTAAATTCATCATCGACGCCTTACATAAAAGCGTTTGTTGCAAGCGCTGTCGATAGCGCCAAATTCATAAACGAAATCATCAAATCCTACAAGACGGACTTCAGCGAAATTTCTTAATTCATACTTACATCATTGCACGTTTTCTTGACTTCCATGTCTGGGTTCCCGTGTCTTGTTACAGCAAGCCAAATTGCCACATCCGCGTTTGCGAGGTATATCCTGCGCGGAGGGATAGGAGACGGTTTAACAATGGAATCTCTGAACATAGAAGCAGACGAAGAAAATGTAAATCGTAGGTGGGGTGACATACATGAATTACTTTCTGCTGAACTGGTAATAAACGAGCAGAAGAACCATCCTTTTGCCAACGAGCTCGAGTAAAGAGGCTTGATGTGGGTCCTTTCTCGAGTATATCCCTATCATTGATCATTCCGTCCTGATAGATTCTCGGCAGTATTTTGTCTCAGCAGGTCGATCGGATTCCCAAAAGTACTCTCAACTTGAATCTCCATGATCTTTATGTTGGTATAATGAGATACCTATCTCCCTAACACCTCGACAAGGAAACCTCTCTGTTGGTCAAATTAAGTTTCGGCCTCAAGCTTCGATGTTACACCCTTCCATGACGACTGTCATTCTGATTTGAAAGAGAAAGAGTCAAAGCATGCTTATTTCAAGTTAGCACTGCTCAGTCTTGGGCTCTTGGCTAAGTACACACAGTACACGCTGTATGCGGATCTGCTCACGACGCCGCTGTCATGCACTCCTGAGGACAGTCTCATTGCTCTACTGTCTTCAACAAGCGTCCCGGTATGACAATAGATCAGTCTTAAGATCATGCGCAAGAACTTGCCGCTCAGATGTATGATTGATCACGATATAGCCAATCTATTATGTTTGTTTTAGACTACCGCATTGTCTTATTTCTACTACTTACTTCCAAGGATAGGTCAAATGACGAATAACAGTACGCCGAACCCTTCTTTTCGCTTCAACACGAGTCAAAATCAAGAGTCCGATCAAACACCACGCCGCCACCACCTACTAGTAGAAAACTAGTTCAATGACTATAAAACGCTTTCACACACAGCGATGTGGATCAATTAATTCTACCAGTCTAGTATATTTACCCTCTGCCACACGAGCACTTCCATGCTTGTGACATCTGGTAATAGGTGTCTAGTCATACAGAACTAGTAAACGGAGACTCCAACTTTACGCTGTCCCGCGTCAAACTATTACCCCAGACTTGATTGAAATTCGAAGCTAAGGTTGCTGCCTCTGATGCTGCCTTTTACTTTTGGAGCCCAACGCCCGCTCCGGCATACCCTAGTTATAAAAACCCACAGAAAATCCCAAAAACTCCCAAAATTATACCCGCTTCTCCTACCCAGTTCCTCACACGTTGGAGATAGAATTCATGCTGCTATCATCATTTGTCTTGTATCCTGTGGCGATCTTTATTCTTGTTGACACTGGGATCGCCGCACCTTCGGATGAATCTAGATACAACATACGGCCTAGAGCGCTCACAAAAGCGAGCACCAGTGTGTATTTAGAGCGGACGGATCCATGCTTAGGATATTCGAGCTCCGTTATATGGCAGGAGGACGGGTGTTATGTTGTCTGTCGGAGGTACGTACTAGGTATCGTATGCATATATGATCACTTTTGTATTCGAGTTCGATTCGTCTGATCACTAATTCTATCATTTCGTAGACGTTCGGGGGAGACGGCTCGTATAGACAAGCCCGACGGCACACGATGTGGGAGGTCAGCCAGTAACAGGCATAGCGATTGTTCTCATGATGCTCATACCGTTTTCCGCTAACAAACAGGTTTCAAGCATGTCAAGAAGGAAATTGCCCTCGAGCTACTAGTCAGACTAGACGACCCAATGTATGACTTGTATATAGGATCGTCCGCTTTACATTGACATCGGTCAATAGTTTCAGAGCTAGACCTACTATCCTTCGGTGTACTTGTGAAAACAATTCTTATGCCAAAAGCTTCATTACTGCTTCGGTCCGCGGTTCCATCTGATTGGGAAAAGGCTTCGCATGGCTTCACCAAAAATGAATGAACGATCACTGCGCATTGTATGAAACCGAAAGCTCACCTTGTGACACCACTGGAAGTAGGAACAGCGTCTGGAGTAATTTCCTTTCCATCCTCGTCAATGGCTCTCTTGATCGAGATACACGCGAGAATAGTTGTAATTGCAATCCAGAGACTGTCGTCCGCTAGATGCCGGCCAGGGCATTTTCTACCACATCATGAGAGGAGTTCAACAGGAGTGAGAGAACTCACCTTCTTCCGAAGCCAAAGAGTGTACTGCTGTGGGGTTCACTTCGACCCAGAGGTGGAGGTAAGAATCGAGATGGATCAAAGGTTGTGGGGTCTTTATAAACGGATTCATCTAGAGTCATTGCCCTTAAGAAGCCATATAACTTCAGTTGGTTATTACAGCTCGAAAAAGGCGCCTGACCTGAAATTGGTGATGATAGTCGAACCTTTCGGAATAAACATGTCCTTGTAGACATCATCCTCGACATTCTTGCGAGGAATGCCTAGCAGATGGATCCATAAGTCTCGGACTAACAATTAACTAAGGTAGGCAAACCTGTTGGTGCAGCATGGTTCCACCTTCTCGAGCGAATCAATATTTAGGCTATATTCCTGAAGTAGATGCCCACCCACCTTACTGTCTCTTGTAAAATACATTCCACATATGGTAAATTTTCTCGATCAGCGAAATCAGGCAGACGACCGGAGCCTATGACAGCTTCAATTTCTTTTTGAGCTCTTGCCTGACATTCAGGATATAAGACCATTGCAAGGAGAAAAAACGAGAGAGTCGACGAAGTCTACATAATAAGGGTGTCAGTTGGTCCGCAAGAATTGAGTTCAAGTAATGATACACCCTACAGTTTCTGCATCCGCACTGTAAGCAGCTGCAGCTGCAAACTTTAATTGTTCCACATGAGAGTCATCATCTTGGCCATCAGCTCTCAAAGCTTCCAACTGGGACGCCATGAACGATGGTCTTGCAGTGCCTGCGGCCTGAACGCTTATTAGCGACATCTTTAGAGTGCAATTGCCAGGACAGCGACGTACCATTTGTGAATTGACATGCAAGTAGGGGAACTCGATAAGTTGTTTGAAATGACGTGACGCCTTGCGCGCATAGGTAGCGTAGTAAGTTCCCGGGAACCATGACGGAAAATATCGAACTTGAAAGAAGGATTAGTGGCCCAACGGACACTTGACGCAAGGAGAACGTACGAATCGGAAACAAATCTATTGGAGTGCCGCCCATGGGACCAGACTCGACTGCAGCACGCGAACAGTCATCGATGATCTGCAAATATGGGTCATCGGATGCTTGAAGCTGATATCCATATACTATCTCGGTTATGAGGGAAGTTGAAAATCTAGCAACTTGGTCTCAGTCCATAATATAGTTACTATCTATTGGCAGGTTTCCTACCGTAGAAGTAGCAGGTTGAAGTCAGTTTCAGGTTTGGCAAGGAGATTTTGAGCGAGTACACGGGCTTCGCGTAATTGAATATCGCGATATTCCCTGTTCTTCGCCTTGCCGAAATATTGCTCAAACATCTTCCGCTGAAGGCGATAGTTCTTATCATCGCCTTTTAGGAAAGATATTATTTTACCCAATCCCAAACTTCGAAACGTTGTCAATTGCTCTCAAGTCCCACTGAACAAATCTTACAGTTCCCATATCGGCAGATAAATGCGGTCGCGATAATTGTTGGCCCGCTTCTCCAACAAATCGATAGCAGCTTGAGCGCTGTTCAAGATAATCATGTAACGATCAAGAATTTTGAGATGTACTACGTCGCCTGGTACGATCCTTCGTAAGCCCGGACGTAATTGGGCGCCTGCAGCTACACACCATATCGTTTCCCCAGTTCATAGAAAAATAAGTCCTGCCCTGCTGGGGGGATCAAGTGAATGTGACCAATAACTGGAATCGCAGGGGGGCCAGGAGGGAGCGGGAAACGCTTTCGTATGGTCCGTCTGGCCAAAAAAACAGCAGCAGTCAAGAGGAAAGCAAAAGAAACGGTTTGTAAAAGCATTAGTTGTAGGTTGAGGATTCGGAAAGATCACACTCGCGCCTCACTGGTATTTGTGAAGCAGAGCCCATCATTCAGTCCGCATATGTACATAGGCCGAGGGACCTACACAGGCGTCCCTGAACACGGCGTTCAAGTACATGATGCTATTTTCATGACGCATTTTCCGTGCAGCAGCAGCAGCTGCTCAGCTTGAAGGAAGATGAAGCATAGACTCAAAGTGGTGCAGGACCAAAAGGCAGGAGAATCTTCTTCAGCTGAAAAAGATGAGGAAAGCGATTTGAGCAGCTCAGTCACGGTATTGGCGGCTATTGGCGGAGATAGCAACAGACACATGTCAACTGCAATGAATCACGACCGAGGTGTAGGCGGGACAAGCTGCTCCTTCGTAGACCGCGCCAATGGCAATAATAATATGGTAAATGCCTGTTGGTACGCATCACGACATAAAGACCTGGAGACTGACTCTGTCAAAAAAAATCGTCGGTATTCCGCGCCGAAAATTACTTTATTTGGAAAGTCACAGTACACCTTCAATAAACGAACATTTGCCTGGCACGCCCTACGAACACTCTTCGCGATGAGAAAATAGAATTTGGAGATACATAGCGGACAAGGAAGAAGGTACGACTATCAAACAGATAACACCCGAATTTATAACCACGCGTGCTATATGAGTAGACTCGGATGTCCGCTTGTGAGGTGGAGGAGCGAATTCGAAAATACAGAACCGACAAATTGAAGGATACATAAGGGCTTTTAGTATGTACAAATCGATAATAGCGTGAGTTAAGTATTGAAACACGTCAACTTTTATTGAATCCAATTCTCGCGGTGGTCGCGTTCAACCATTCAAGCTATTCAAGAGCAGAAAAGAGGCTGTCCCTGGATCACCCTCTCGGTCTCTGGAAAATTCCAAAACGACAAGGCAATGATGATATAAACGGCTAGTTCAACATCGTTATCGTGCCGGTACCGGACATACGGAATAGGATACGTACCAATCAAGACATAACCACTCATCCAATGAGATTTACCGTCTTCAACAGAAAACTTAACTAGCAATACAGAGAAGAACAGGACCTGTCGAAGCAAAGTGGTCAATACAGAACGTATGACCACGTGGCGCAACAATATACATACAACCGTTTCAAGAGGGTCAAACAGCAGAGTGAGGGGCTTGTTCATGGCCCATGCGATGAGGATGAGTAGCGGAATGACGAAGAGCGCAATCTGGATACAGCTTCCTACTGCGACGGTCATCGCTAAATCAAACTTTCCTTTACGCGCAACAACGACGGCCGTTGTATGTTCAGCCGCGTTGCTGATAACGGGGATGACAATAAGCGTGATCCACTCCTTAGACACGTTAGGATGTGCCGCAACTAAGCCCTGGAGCGAGTCGACCAGACTTTCAGCCGTGACGTACGCCAAGCCCGTGGATGCAACCAGGAGGAAGAGGGCGACAGGTAGATTGAGTTTGAGATATTCGCCTTCAGATTGGCAAGGGGTCGTCGTCGTTGGGAGGGATTCAGCAGATTTACGAGTAAAGACTGAGTGAGCTGATGATGAGATCGAGGTTCCGGTTTGGCATGTGTCAAGGAAGAGGTGGTTGTGCGAGTAGAATTGAAAGAACAGCTGCATAGCATGATCAACACAACGCTAGGGTGAGAATAGGGTAGTGAACGTACATAGGCAACATATCTATGATCATCTATGAGAAATACAATACGCGGGAGCAAGTAGAAAGCTCACATCGAAATAAGGATGACGGCGCTTCCTCGACTAAGCTGGAGCAAGATTGGGACCTCTCTCCCCGCTAAAAGCCGGTCTTCCAGATACTCGTGCTGCAGAGAGTTGAGTGAGTTGTTCGAAAACTCGATGGAGCTATGAGCATACAAAGGCGACAGGCACAATGAGCGACGTGACGCAAACTATCATCAATGAAGAGTTGAGTTGCGCCACCATTGGCTGGAATTCTTGCTGATGGAAACGAAAACCTCCGACTAGTATCAAGATTGAGTGAGATGTGAAGAGAGATTGATTGAAAGACATTACCGATGAATGCCATTCCCAACACGAGCAGTAAGTTACTTAACAAACCACCAAGAAGTGAACTCTGAACGACTTCCAATTCACACTACGGATTTCTCAAGTTAGCTGAGTAACCAACAAGCTATTCTGCTCTTACACGTTTCAACGCAATTCCTGCGATGATCATCTCTACGATATTGCCAAGAGTCGCATTCAGTAAACCACCGACACTTTGGCTCGTCCTAATCGCTATCTGTTCAGTTCCGAGGCCTAGCAAAGCAGCAAGAGGGATGATGCCGAGCGCCGAAAATACGAAAATGAGAGTAGGGTTCTGGTGCGTATAGTAGAGGGCCCAAGAGACAGGAATAAACACAAGGCAGATGTTTAGGGGTGTATACTTGATGGCAGCAAGCGCAGAAGACTTGTACGTCGGCTTAGGTCCAGAGATAGGCTGCATGGGCGTGAATAGGGTCCTCAGTCGTGAGCCTACACTCTTATTCAGACGGTCGGTACGAGGTGCGGCCCAGTCCTCAGTGTTGCCAACTGCGACGACCTGCTCCTCTTCATCGATAGGAGTGGTTTCGTTGTGTGCAACGTCTCCTTGGCCGACGATATTTGTAACACCAGAAGGCTTTGGCTTCACTTCAGACGACCGACTGAGGGAGCCACTACTAGGGGGTTCATCCTCATCTTCAACGACGAGGGAAAGAGGTGCTGGCTGGGACAGAATACTATGGCTCGTGACATTTTGAGATACAGTGGAAGATTCTCCCATTCACGTAGGGTGTTAAGATGAACGGGAGTTGTCGTATACGGCGCTATTTATCTTATACGTCTTGGATTGTCAGCTTGGCATCGATGATCGATCACTCTTGGATAACACACTGTATGGAGTCTAGACGAGTGTAGGTCGAGCGTAGGTGCCGGTGAACTTCGAAGTTGGTCAAAAAACAACTGAAAGTTACATATCGGGCATTTGAATGCCTGTTGTAAGGACTGCAGTACTGAAAATCCAGCTCGTTACGAGGGCTTCAGGGATGGGAGACAGACTGCTCCAATGGGGCTCAGCTTGTCTCAGGTTGAACTATGACTCGCCAGACGCGTAATCATCCACAGTCACGTGCAGGTCACGATTTCCGGAGTTCCTGAGAATGTGCTTGTTCGGCAGAGATCGTTCTCTAAGACTTCTCTTATCAAAGGCTAAAGCTACTCAAAGGTTATTTGAAGCGTACTTCTATCGCACATGAAGTCCAGAAGATGCAGCAACTGCGTGTGTTACTGACGCCGGTATGACATTCTTCGTGCACCTTCTGTTGTCTTTTGCCCTCCATGGACCATCCGACGGGTCGGACTTGACTGAAACTGACCTCTGGAGCTTGCATGATTGGAGGAGGAGGAGGAGGGTTGGCCATTTGCCGAAGGGACTCTTCCTCGTAAATGTCAACGGCAATTTTTTAAAAAAACTACTATCATGCTTTTTAGCCACTTTCATTGGTTCCACTCATCGGAAGCGAGAAAAACAGCAACGGGTGTACATGTATAATCGCTGCCGGTGTCGATCCAGTGCCTTCCTCGGCCCCGGACGTCAGCAGAAAGCGAATAGCAAACCGCCACCATTTTTTCCGTGCCCTTATATCTTGCACTCTCAGCTGAGCGATTGCTCCTTGCTGCGAACGGGTTAATCCTCCTCGTTATCTTGCTGTCGAGATGCCTCTCCTGACTCTCTTTCCAGGATATTTCAGCTATGATTTTTGGAGGATGACATTCCAACAAATTAATCAATGTCTTTAGAAGAGTCGGTTAATGAGCCCTGAGCAGCAGCGAGCAGCTTGGATCCACTAAACGGCGTTCTCCCTTGCCAGTAGGTTTTCTATAAAAACCTCATCCGGAGTAATCTACCTATCGAACTCCGTCGATTTCTCTCCGTCGCCCAGCTATCACTCACATTCCTTTACCGTCTTCTCAAAATGCCTTCCTTCCGCACCATCTTTGCCCTCGCCCTTACCACCTTTGCGGCCATTTCAGCCGCTGCACCCATCGTAGACGGTACCAGCCAGGTTGCTCAGCTCGCGAATGTCACAAAGGTCGTGAACAATGTCGTCCAGGATGCTGGAGTCCCTAACCTCCACGTGCGCGCACTCAATGCCGATCGCCGCCAAACCGACGTGGAAGCGCTCAACTTCGTCAAGCGTGAGGAACCCAAGCCTATTGCAGCTATCCTCCTCCAGGCTAAGGCCGAACTTGAGGCCACCACTGATAAACTCAGTATGTCATCTTTGACAATTACTTTTCTTTTTTTATTCTAATACCCAATCTCTGTAGACGTCATTGTTAAGGCCAAGGCCGAGGTCAACCTTGATGATCTCAAGGTCATTATTGACGAAGTCCATGTTACCCTGGTCGCAGCTTTTGCCTCCGTCCACCTGATCGTTGGACAATCGGCCACGTTCATCTTCAATCACAAAGGCAAGCTCTGGACTGCTACTGAAGTGGGCACCCTCCTCATCTCTGTCGTCGTTGTATGCTCCTATCATTCATATATTTTGCCAAATTCTCACCTTCTTCTAGAATGTCGTCTCTATCCTCTCGCTTGTCATGCACGTTGTTGTCTCCGCCTCCCACAAGGCTGCATTTGTTCAAGTCAGTGTCGTCGTGTAAGTGGATTTTTTTTCGCATAACCCATGACCGGATCTGATAGTTAACGAATAGTGATGTCCTGGCCAAACTCTTGCAAGTCATCTTCGTGAAACTCAATGTTGGCATTTTTGCCGCCACCCGCCCTCAACTTACCGATGCCTTGTCGAAAGTCTGGACCTCCCTTCATTTCGACGTCATTGCTGCAATTCTCAAGAATGGCCACGCTTAATTAGTTACCGTTATTGAAATACTCTCCTTGAAGACTTTCTATCATCAGTCCGATGTCATTACTTACCAAAAATACATACCCAAAAATGCATACCTCACTCTCTTTAGTGTGTGTTCTGGAAGGCGGTTGGTTTTAAGTAGGGACCTAGGGGACAACATCAACACAGCGCCGATAATTGAAGCTATTTGATGGTCATTCACATGTATCACCGTTGAGCAATTACTGCTCATTATGACTAGTAGCTTTCGGGATTAAGTAGAATACTCATGAGAAATGCCCTTGGGAATTTCATACTAGTTCCCACATCATGTGCCGTAAGTCAATTCTTGCTCTGTATATGAGAATGTTTCTATCCCATCCGACATACGGACGCTACTTGATAAGGTCATTGGTTACTCGTGCCACCCTGAAAAAAGGATATTGGACATACCTCGAGAACCCTCGTGCAGTCATCAATGTATCAACCTCTACTGTCAGTGTCATAGACGTAGGAATCGTTTTACAACTACACTCTTATTGCCGCCGAACCAGCACCGATACACCAAACCGGATGCGTGATCACATATCGATGTCTTCTGCCTAGTAATTCTATCTATCCCACACCCCCTCCACGGAAGCTGAAACCTTTGCATATCCTTTTGGATCTCTTCCTTCCTTAACCTCTCATATTCACCCCCTCTTCAATGTCATCTGCCATTGTGGTGTCCTCGTACTAGTAAACACGTCAGCATTTGAAATTTCTGAACTATTCAATAAGGGGAAACGTACCCCACCAGCCAATAACTGGTGCTATGATTGATATATTCGAAGCCTGGATCAAGCTCGCTCACGCCTTTTCCAAATTCCTTCGTCTGGACCTCATAACGACAGCGGTGACGAAAGTGATGACGACGATAGCCAACAAAGCCTTAGAACGATCTCTCGTCGTTTGCACTCGAAGCCATTCAAACGTGCCTAAAAGAGATATCGAGACCACTTAACTGCACGACGTCATCGCAAACAACATTCAGCTCATAACGAAGATGGCGTTCGTCTTGACAGGAGAATACTACGTGTCCTCGAAGTCCAAGCACATGGAGAAAGGAGTCTTTGAAAGGCTGGTTTATCCAAGTCTCCGGAGAGGGTTCTCACTGATAGAAATTTCTGATTCCACGGATGAGGTGAGAATTTTGGCTGTTCGGACGATGTCTACTTTTTAATGATTGTCGCTACGGCTTATGACTAGACCTGACTCACATTCTCTGAGATGTACGGGGTTCCTTCATCGGGATAACGGTGATAAGGGGATGGGACGATGTCGAAAGCAGTTACGCTCAAAGCAGTACAAGCTCACATCGACTAAGCGCAAGCGCTCTCTGACAAAGACGAGGACGGTGAAGGCAGCCGTCTATGTTGACGTTCACGCCGCGGAAGCTCAAAACGAGATGTTGATGCTGTCACGACCACTGGACAGCAGAATCGTTCTGGACCCGAGGAGAAGTCTACCTGCGGAAGAAACTCTAGGAAGGCATGCGTTGAAGAATTGATATCAAAGATTTTCGGTGAAGCCTTCAAGGAGTGGACATGAATCTCGAAATTAACGAGGCAAGATCGGCAAATCCCGTCTCCATCATGATCGGATGTTTAAACACCCGTGACTTTCAAACTCGCACCATGCCCGAACACCTTGCGTCACGCGTCACACCCTGCGAACACTTGGTCGTAATACTACAGTACTTACAAAAGGTTCTTCCCTCCCTCTCCTCTTCCCTTCCCTTCTCTTTACTCACCCCCTCTCTGTAGCACGCATCCCACACCACCACCTCTTCTCTTCTACCACAACTCCGAAATCATCGACTTCAACGCGGATGACCTCCCCCCCCCTCAATCCTCAAGAGCTTACTTCTCGATTTTCGAACGCCCGCTTCAATCGTTTACTTGACTGCTGGCTTCTACAGGGTCTAAAGGTTAAGTAGCCGTACTAAAAAAAAAGCAATGTTTGCGCGGACACATCAGCGTTGGAGCAAATAGTTGAAATTACAAACCTGCCTATCGATTTCGCAACGGCTGTCAACATCGTGACTTTCGAACTCGCACCGCCCCTTCCGCATGCCCGAATCTTTTGAACGCCCATATACAGATGGCTCCAGTACTGGCTCGCAATTACCCCAACGACCCATTGACTTGGCCGGATGTCTAAAGGCTGTGTGAAGAGTATCAAGATGAATTTCGCGCACCTGAGGGGGTTGATGAGTGAAAATGGTGTCCATCCCGAGTTTTAAGTCCAGTTTCTCAAGACTTTCTGTCAGTTAACAGATTCAGCGTCAACGTTGTCCCCTCCCAAGAAACGGGAATAAAAATTCTGTTCTGGAAAAGTAGTTTTACTCTTCGTTTCAAGTTGGCGCGTGCAATGGTGGAAGGCTACTGTAAACAGCTTAACTGGTGAATTATGTCGTGTGCACATGTGATCCAAGATAATCAAAGTCTCACTTTTTTCGGCTCAGAGGGCTAACTGGTTGGCACTATCAAACCGACGTGACAAAGTGATTTGCTTCTGTCATGCGCAAACTATTCTATTGAATATGGTACGTGATCTATCATAAGTATATGTTGTATCTACTTAGTATGGGACCTGGTTGTCCACTCGCCGACCGCACCGGTGATACTATCCATCCTATTCTAGTAGGTAGCTCCGAACTCCCTCGTGTGGCCCAAACACAATCGATAACTTCCTTCGCGATTATAAGTGACTAGTCTGGTGTCTGGTCACCTTTTCTAAGTAAATTTTCTCCCTTGGTCATGGATAACTTGTTTCCTTCTGAAATTGAAACTCACGGACAACTATGTCCAACCCAGGTTCATTTTTCCTTTTTCGCTGACAGTCATGGGCTCTTGCAAAATGGAATTTGTTTCGTGCCTAGACTGTCAAATTGTGACTGCGTGCAAATTCTTTGGACATCTTCTGGCAGATCACTTGACTAGTACTTGATTGAATCTAAAACTGTAAATGACACCATTTATCTCCACCCTTCTGCTCCGAATCTAACTTCAGATGGTTCAAGGCTTGATCGCTTATATACATTTTCTCAAAGGTTTGCTATAAAAATTGACCTGCGGAAGTCCTTTCTCTCCCCCATCAGCCTCAGAGTTCAACTCACCTTATCGCAATGTCTACCTTCCATACCGTTTTACTGTTTGTCGCTGCTACCCTTGTGACTCTTTCCTTCGGTACTCCCCTTGTGTCGACAGAAGGGGTAGAACTGAGCGCGCGTCGTAAGTGTTCGCTAGCTTGTCTGATCATGTAAACTAATGTGAATGCTTAAATCTTACAGACGGCCGCATTAGTGGTCCTTTGTAAGAAGAATCATCTGATTTCAAGTCGACCACAACTGTAACATGGCTGCTTCTAGGGATGGTTTGCCTTCGGATGTTTCAGTTATCCTAGGGGAAGTGGGCAAGGAGGTGAACGGCATTGTCGGCGATCTGTAGATTTTCAATTTGAGATCGAGGGAGTCACGGACAAGGTTGGTAAGTCACTGGCATTCAGCTTGTAAACGTAATTAACGTATGGCGTAGATTTTTTCCTGCTGCCACAATATGGATTGTAATGTTCGCTTTGTAGGACTTTCCTATCGTATAAGATTAAAGTCTTCGTTGTTTCCTGTCAACTTGTACTGTTCTTTATTTTTTGCTACGCGCTACCTTGTGTAGTTCCCTGTTGCGGACTGATTCTTTTCGATTCCACAAAATTAAGTCGCGCTGTGATCTGTCTTTCTTTCGAGGTTGACGTGGTTCACGACTGATCCTTGGTCTGGACACCCATTATCTCGAATTCATGAACCATCGGTTACTGAACAGCTGCGCCACCATGACAATGAGTGAAATGAACATTGTATAAAGGCATGCTTGAACACATCCCTTCAATAGCGATGACTTGGTCCTGATGTACAATATTCCGAGTCTGTGGTCTGAGCACTTTCTCGACTCGAATATGATCTACGAAGGAACCCGATGATGGGAATTTTCTTCAACTAAATCATGTTGAGCGAGTTAATTTCTTCATGGCGCAAAGAGGTCGTAGGTGATAGTCAGGAGAATCGGGCCCAGCAAGCCTTGCTGTCCCTGCAAGATAGTAACGGGTGTTATCTGTTGATCAATTGCCTTGAGTAGAGCTTGCTTGTAAAGAACCACGAGTTTGGAGCATCGAATGCGGCGAAATTCATCACGGACACAAGGCGGCCAAAAGTGAGAAATGTATTGCAGTGAGGCTACGTAAAACACGAATTTTTCTCTGGCCTCTGATGATTTGGGCACCGTGGCACTGCATAATCGCAAGATAGGTAGACCATCCGACATATGCCCAAACTGTATTAATTGCGTTCCTAACTCCTACTTCCTTCTCAGCAGTTCTGGGCCCGGTCCGCCGCTCAGGTTGATCTATGTAGGTATGTACATACCTCTAAGCGCCACACACCATGTTACCGACCTACCATCTAATACTCAGCGCTCAGTACTCATATACAGGAGACTTGAATAAGTAAAGGTTCGCAATCGCTTAAACGGGGGCCCGAAATGCATCGCTGAAAATCATTCACACAACAAAGTTCTGTCAAAAGCTTAAAGAAATAAAGTTCTTTGTCGGCCTCCGATCAAATTGGTCACTGCGTATCATGACAAGTACAGAGTTTTCCAAATGATTCTGTTTTCTTCAGAGTCTATTGAACACCAGATTCCTTCTACCAGTAGTTGGCACCAGTACGTGATGGCTACTACTTAATCGGAATTGAATCTAAGTCTCCTTTGTGTATCGATTCTCGCATTCACGGGTCTTTTACGAGATGGACGATCATAGCGTGCTTCAGAAGGGAGGTACGGAAGGAATGAAGCACGTATTTTGACGTGTGACATCGGTGTGACCTGAGCTGCTTTCTTAGAACCCTCATCTCGTTGCGCGTCGAACGTACTGACGCGCCACTCCTGCAGCTCTTTCTCATGTTTCTCTCGTGTTCTCTCCTTCGTGAGGTTTTTGCATTGTTTCTCTCATAGTCGACTGTGTCGTTACTCTGTCAGCTCTGTGTTTTTGCTCTCTTCATGGCTCGCGGGAGATCTCGCAAGAACGCGGCCAGTCGACCGCCTTCCCCGGCTCGTTCTCATCTGTCTGCCTTGACTGAAGAAGATGTGGACAGGGGAGGTGGTCCTGGTACAGTCGACTGGGCGGTACTCGTGACCACAACTGTTGGAGTAGCTCAGACAGGAGGGGCGGCCGGGCTTGATCCAGGACCTGATGCCTCACGACCTCTTACAACGAGTGCCATCGCCCCACGTCTTTCTGTGGCAGCACATGTAAGCATGGTGGGAACGCATACATCGAGTGTTGGGGCCAGACCGGACAACTTCGACCGATTCTTCAGGCCGTCCTTCTCTCTATCTGCTCATCAGGAAGTGCAGATCCGTGGCTCGGGAATTCCTGCCTCGGGCGAGCCCAAGACCACGGTGCCGAGCGCCAGACCGGCCCAGTCTTCATTGGCTCCACCTCCTTCTAAGAGATTGCGAGCAGGATTGTGTACCACGCCTGCTTTCTCTCCCGGTGATGCTGATAGAGCCTTACGGAACGCCGTACCCATGTTTCCGGTGGTTCCTCAGGGCCCCCCACACACCCTGGCCCGACGTACGCCTGCTCAATCGGTCGCCTTAGCACAAACCCCTGCCCAGTCGACAAGGAGGTCCTCTCCAGCGAGGGATTTTACCCTCACTCACAGGCCTCCCACAGTGACAGCTCTGATGGTGATGGGTCACGATCTCAGACTCGTTCCCCTTCCCCTTCTCCACGGAGGGGGGAGAGGCATCGCCCTTGGGAGCTCATCCTGACTGACAATCAGTTAGTGTGAATTCTGCAGGATTATGGCAACAATGTTACTAGAGATGGTGAGTATCTGCTTCGTGACCTCATGGATACTTGTCTGTTCTGTCTCAGCTTCCCATTGTGCGGGATGCCTTTCTGTCCTTTGTTCCTTTACCAATTTTGCTGGTTGCTTGTCTGTCCATTGTCATTTTGCTGCTTGTGCAGGGGATGCTTGTCTGTCCCTTTTCTTCCTTATTGCGCTGAGGCGCTGGTGTGTCCTCTCATGTGGCCTTTGAGCTCATGTGTCTCTCCCAGACCTTACAGCTCGCCTACACCATATGCGAGATGATGATGACTTTATGCGTCGGGGTTGTGTCCCTGTCCTGAACGATCCGGCTCATTTGGAGAACCCCTTCACGTATAGGGAGGAACCACGGGTTGGTCAAGGTGGGCCTTTTATCTGATCCTTTCATGAGGTCTTATGTACTGCTGGTGTAAGGCCGTTCCCGTCGTCCCCGCCCTGAGGGTATTCCCCGTGAGTCTGTGCCGCGCTAGCAGCATGGTGCCCTGCTTGTCCAGGTGCCTGGCATTTTTCTGGGTGAAGACTTGGCAGAGTTGACTGCACGGCCCTGCCCAACTTGCACCATGCACGGCCGGCCGCCTCCCTCAGGCTCAGGCTGCCAAATGTTGGCAGTGGACAAGGTCTTCCTGAGCAAGGTTGTACGTGTTCTTGAGCAAGGAATGTTGGACTATATCCCGCTGGATCAGCTGATGGATGATGCGTGCTGCAAGGCAGCCCAGGGACCACCTCCTGTGGAATCTTCCTTGGTGCTTGCCAATGGTGGGGAGCTGCGTTTTGCGAAAGCTGCCTTTGATGCTTCAAAGGAGGACAAGTTGACTTTTGACGAATGGTCTAGCACTGCTGATAATTTGGTTGCGGCCCTGCGTCTGCACCTTCAGGCTGGGTCAGAAGCTGCATCTGGTGGGCCCATTGCTCAGGAGATAGCCGACACCTTCACAGAACATTTTCGCTACCTCAAGAGCCGTCCAGATGCTCGTGTGGAGTTTGAGGTCCTGTTTGACTATGACCGT